>WAAB01024494.1:20571-106797 GCA_013389865.1 Piaya cayana | reverse complement strand
ACTAGAACAACTGCTAGTAGTGCTGTGTATTCCTTCAGTGTGTGTGTAAACAGTTACAGAAGAAGTAGAAAAAGGAAGATTTCTGTATACTCATTTCACGGAATGAACAGCATTACTTAAGGAATGTTGTATACTTGATTTGATTAATGGGTTTTAGGGAGATTATTTCTCAACTTTATTCATGTGCTTAAGCACTTTAAGGTAATTTAGCATCTAATTGCAGTGTTTTCCAGAATGTTACTTTGCTTACATTATCCTTTTGGAATAGAGAAATTCAAACCCATCCTCTATGCAGCTTTTTGATACATAATAGCATGATTCATTTTACTAGAAGGTCACCAGATTACACATGTAAGCATACTATTAATTTAAAGATATTAAGCTTTATTTCGTCTATGTTGTTAAAAATACTCAATACCAATATGCTAATATGCAGATTTCACAAGTCTTTACGAACAGTTCTGGTATTTTAAAAAAGCAGATAAATATTTTCTCACTGTAACTGCATATAGAATATTATAGATTAGACTTTGCACATAAAAATAATGATAATTTTTCCTTTTGATTTCCTTAATTAGTATCCACTCAGACAGAAGTTGGCTATGTGTATCCATCTGAGAGTGGAAAAGGTACTTCCATATGCAGATTATATAGGTGGGAAGGAAAGTTAAGTTATCTGCAGCTCTACAGGAGAACACAAGCACTGAATTAATCAGAAGCTGAGTAAACAAAGAGATCAGATTGACCAGAAGCTGTGATGCTGAACAGAAAGTCATGTGCACAGAGTTCAAGAATTCATAACCTCCCTGACTCTCTGAAGAGGTTTGTTCATATCGAAAGCAGCAGAAAGCACCTAAACCAGCACACTAAGTTGCATGACTCAGCTGCTCTAATAGTGAGATCATCTCTGTCCTCACAGCAACACGTTGAGAATAGGAGAAAGGTTGTTCAAGAACTGCTAGAACAGCTCAGCTTCCTGAAGCTTTCTGTTGCTTGGCCATGCTCTAACGTCACTACTGGGTTTTTTGTATTAGTAAAACGGTCTGGAATTCTTTTTTTTCCTTCTGTGTCCCTCACCAGGAGTTAGCAGAATGAAATTGTGACCACAGACCCCTAAATGGATAAAAGGAAGACCTTAACAATAACCTAGATATAAGCATCCAGAACAAAGAAAAAGTAATGAGCCGTTATCTTTTAGTTCATTGCTTTATCTCTTGTTCTAGGTATCTCCATCTGGCTAGTATTTCATATGTTTCCTCTTTCCTCCTGCAGGATGTTTTTCATGTTCTCTGCTTTCAGTTTGCCTTGAAATACTAATCTCTAACATAAATATATATATATATTTCAAGAGGAATTTTCTGAAAGCTTTTAGAGTGAAGTCTTCTACTGTCATATCTTTGATGAGGAGGAACCGAGACCCAAAATATTAGAGTAAACCATGCTTTTTATGGAGACAACAGCTTTTTCAACCGTATGTCTGCTATTTAAACTTGGAATAGGTTAATTTAAGGCTGTAACATTTAAAACAGTCTTTCAGTGTCGTAAGGTTCTCTTTTCTATATTCTTACTTGGGGCTGGCAGGGGATGATTTTCCATCTGACCTTTAGATTTCTGGGAAAGTATAGGGTCTGATACTGTGCAATAATATCTAAAGTCTTAGTGTTCATGCCTGTATTGTGCTAATTGTCATATGTATGTTTGCTCTGTCAGAATGACTTAAGAGAAAGCACTGAGGTGCTGAAAGTAAGGTCTTGACCACTAGCTAAGAATTACCCTTGAAAAGGGAAGTACGGCTTGATAGCAGTGAAGTATCAAAATTACTTCCTTCATTTACAATCCGTTGAAAACCAAAACTTTTTACCTTTTGAAAATGTTATTTGAGTTTTATTTTTCTCTAATTTTAGCTTTGGATAACTTAGGGACTATTTGAGTATGTCATTATGAGGACATCTCTACTTGCTCTGAGTCAACTGCAGGTTTAAGTTGCGGCTATTTAATAGAACAATATGAAATATTAAATTCTTAAGAGCTTGAAGAACATTCCAGCTTCTGCACATTGCTACAGATGTATAAAATTAATAGAATTTTTTTTTAATTCTTTGGAAGGTACGTCAAATTTGAGTGTATCAAAAGTGTTTTGTAGGTACTTCTCCATGTATATATTTTGAGGAATATGACTAAGAGTTTGAAATTATCACTTTTGATGTACAGGGAAAATGTTCCTATATTTTTCATCATCCAATTACTTCAGCTGCAATATTC
Organism: Piaya cayana; assembly: GCA_013389865.1. Lineage (NCBI taxonomy): Eukaryota > Metazoa > Chordata > Aves > Cuculiformes > Coccyzidae > Piaya > Piaya cayana. The sequence continues at coordinate 104,535 of WAAB01024494.1, read as the reverse complement.
ATTGTTGTGGTATCGTCCTGGAGATGATCAGATCATAGCTGATCAGACAGCTAAATCTTTGGGTTGGATGTTATCTCACAGAGTGAAAGCACTAAATCTTGGAAAATCTGACTTTTGCTTTCTGATTCATATGTAAAGGTGCAGGGAGTGATCAGAACCTGCAAATATTTAACCATCAGTACTGAATGGTGAGTTAAAAATCCACCAGTTTTGTGACAGATGGGGAACCACTCCCCATCTGGGGGTACTGCAATCAAGGCTTTTTTTAACTGGTGCAGCACATCCTTATTTACAACTGTTATGTACTCAGCATAACTTGTAAAGTGTGTTTTTTTCTAAAACTTTCCATGTGATACAGCTCTATATATTATATTACACTTATAAAATCCCACCAAACCCTTATGAATTAAAAGATAATTAGTGGTTCAAAACACATAAGATATTAGTCCCAAAGTGTCAAAAATGTCATGAAAGGCCATAAATCATAGCATACTTGCATTGATCCCTCATATAGTTAGTTTTTAAATCATCTCTTTAACACCTTGTAAATGTACAAACAACTATGAACCCAAGGGAAGCTTTAATATGTTTTTCATACATATTTTAATTTCATTTCAAAGTACTGGCTGCATAAAAATTAAGTCAGACTCACAAAAACTCATTGATTTCCTCTGGATAAAACCCATCTGTCCAAACTAATTTAGAACCTTTTTGAAGCTGTAAAGTTAGTCATGCAACACTGAGGTCATTATGGACATCCTGTACTGTAGGAACTCTAGTGTAATTTTAAGAAGGTAATTTTGTTATATTTACTGTATTTAAATACAGTGCTACTTTTGAGGAACAAAAGCCTTACTGTGTAACTGTATTGAAAGTAAACCAGAAGCTGTGAAAAGTGAGATCTGTTCTTTTCCTTGTGATTAATGCACCTTTCTGCCAAAATTGAAACTTCTTAACTGAGCTCATTTAATACAAAGTAAACGAATTCTGCTCTTTGGATTTGATCCGCTGGCTAAGCTCTATAGATAAGGGTCTAACAGTGAATAGCTTTCATTCTAAACAAAGGATGTTTTGATAGAAAGGTCAGAGCTAAGGTCTTTTATATTGTGATAACAGGAAAGGGAAATGACATATTAATGGCAATTCATGCCATGGTGGTCTGCTGAACATGGTGGATCCAAAAGAAAAAAAGTCTGCAGTGCTATTTTTTTAAGGACATCAGTTTATAATTGGTCTTATTTTGAATGACAATTTCTTTCATTGCGGTTGACAAGACAGAGATGCCAAAATGTACAATACTACTACCGCAGAGAAGATTGAAAAAAAAATTGTGTGTATTGATCTGGATTCTGCCCTCGAACATTTTGCTGCCAAACGGAATATTAAGCAGGCTTAGCCCCGGTGAGTCACACTTGTAACAAATGGTGATCTGTAGCTAATTTTTATTATGTGATAGACTTTAATTACATGCTGAATCACTTGAATAGGGCAAATAAGTTTAAATTAAGAGGTTCTCACTGTGGCTCAGGAAACGTACAACACGTTGCGTGCTTTTTGTGCAGTATTTGTGATACTGGGAATAGACTTATCCTAGCGTAAGCTCTAGTGCTTCAGCAAGAGAAAGCACATGGAGTTTTAAAATATTTTATTTCTGCACATTAAAAATAAAAAGCTATTGTGTAGTTGCAGGACTAGCTCTACCACAGAAATCTTTATTTTGAGATAATCAAAATGATGTGATTAGGCTAGGCAGTCACTTCAGTGCAGATACTCAAAATGGTTATTCCACTCCCCTTCCTAGCCTCCCACCCCCTTCCCCTTGGGGCAGAGGGCTTTATCTAGAGCCAGCTGATGTTATCTGTAATGCTAGCAGTTTCTTACATATCCACATTGAATCCAACAATTTCATGACATAGTATGATAGTGTAGATTCCCATGTTACCTAATGAAGTCTGAACTGAATAGCATCTCTTTTATGTTTAGTAGAGTATCAACATAGAAAGCAGCAGGATCAAGTATTCAAGAAGTAGTATAGGATGACAGAATAGTACATTTTTCCCGTTCACGTCTCACATCTCCAAAGAGCAAACTTCCGTTTGCCTGCTTCCCTCCCTTCGGATCCACTCCTCAGCAGTCAGTTAGTTTGCATGTCAGGCAACAACTGCTGAATTGGCGATGTTGGCAAACGATGCTCCCCTTTGCTACTATATCCAAGCATCACAAGCCACACTCGCCTTTTCTAAACTACCACAGCACAAATAATGCCATTATATTTGCTTGTAAAGGCCTGTCAAGCACTTTGATGACCCCAGATAATTCTGAAGAGCATCACACAGGGAGGACACCAGAAACCAAACAACCCTTGCCCGTACTCATGTCTGCTATTTTAACAACCTTCCACCCCCAGACAGAAGATTAGAACCATTACTTGCAAAGTGGAATATTGCATGCCCTCTCTCTAAAAAATCTGAGAGTACACAAACCCACCTCATAACTGTTTCGTCCTGCCATCTGGGAACAGCTCTAGGAAAATACCCTTTTAAAAAAAAATAAAAATCAGCTGTACACAATTGATTTAAAGGTACAATAGAGAGCAATCCAGAAACCCTAAAAATTTTTCTTGCTCAGAAGAGAAGCTGTTTGCCTAAGACATGTAGCATGGAGATAGTTACACATCTCAGGTGCACACCAGGTTGATATAACTCAGCTATTGGACAAGAATAAAACTTGAAGTAATTAAATCCTCTTTTCAGTACATCAGTATATCCTTGCCCAGTGTCCATTCCCTTGTCTTATCATAGTGCAAGCCAGTTGGACAGCTGTACTTCTCCTTCAGGGAATGATAATGTAGGACCTAGAAACTAGCAGGCTCTACACACAATTTGTGAGCTATACTGCTCAGGAAAGAAAATATCTGCTTAAAATTTATATTCCTTACTATCATTCTACTATATTTCCTACCATTTACCCATAGTACCTGGTGTCTCCCTCAATCTTTCTTATTATACCCTAAAGTGGGGTGCAAAACTTATTTCAAATGTTAGCCAAACATTGTTATTTTATGTCTTTGTACTCAATGGCACTAAATGATATCTGAAAAATAAGATACCTGCTAAAATTTTATTTTAGAAAAATCTTTCAAATGAAGATCAATACGGTTGCTATTGAAGTATATGGAAGTGAATAATTGTGATCACTGATTTTTTTTAAAGTATTAAGATAATAAACAGCTCTTTTTGAGATAGTTCAAACTGTCAGATTTTAATCAGGCTGTGGAACTAAACATGTTCCTATTTTGTAGCCTGTTGCTAAGTATTAGTAATTTCTTTCAAAATCAGATTTTCCCCTTTCAATAGGGAGTTATTTAACTGCCATAGAAAAAAGGTAGTTGTGTTTTCTAAAATTTTAAGGAGCCTCCGGATTTATTTTTGCTCACTTTACACATATACAATTTAGCTCCTGCATCTGACCAATCATGCAACAAAAAAAATAAACTTGACATACAAAGTTTTCACTAGTGCCAAAGTTCATGAACATAAATGATACAAAATTTATTTATTTGCTACTTAAAAAAAAAAAAAAGTTAAAAGAACAGCATACTCATACTTGGGAAACATGGTTTGAAATATGACTTGATTGTGAAATAACTTCTCAAACAACTGCCACAATACAATCCATCACACTCTGTGGAACATTTTATATGACCTCTCTTTTTATTTCTTGTAGTTCTAATGCTTCTTAAGGCATGACTGTGATATAAGAAGCCACGACTGTCTCTATTATTCTGAGGGGAAATTAAAGTATAAAGTGGCTATATGGATTGGCAAAATCACAAGAGGCCTACAGGGGGAGCAGGAAATTGAATATCAGCCTAGTACCTTAGCAAGTGTGTCTGCCTTCCGTTACAAAAGAATAAATGGTCCTGGAACTACTGGATGACTACTGGAATAAATATGCAAGAAGTAAAAATATTTCTGCAATTTTTTGCAGATTTTTTTTTTCCTTGAGCTAAGATTTACATTTCAAATATTCAGAAAACAAAGGACTGGAGGTGTTTAAGGTACGGGTGGACAAGGTGCTGAGGAGCATGGTTTAGTGTTTGATAGGAATGGTTGGACTCGATCCTATGGGTCTCTTCCAACCTGGTTGTTCTATGATTCTATGAAGTACTTTTAAATTGCAAAAATAGGCAGATCTTCAAGCAGATATCCAAAAGACATTAGAACTGTAGCATTCCAAAGAAAACAGCATAAGTCACAGTCAGATTCTTGACAGTAACCTGTTTCATGTATGGCATTTATATATTTGTGTATTTTATTCCATAAAAGCTGTCCTCCCTCCATCACTTCTGACTTCATTGTTAAAATCATTTGCTGTCAAGGTAAGATATGATATTAAAAGAGGACTTCAGGTTTTTGTAGAAAGCCTTGGTGACAAAATATGCCCTCTTGTTCCATGTTAGTCAATGATTCATGTATATCTTATACATGCACAATGAAGGCTACACTTTGTTTATCAGTTTTCATCATGTAATTAATTTCTACTTTTAATAGGGTTATAATAATTGAAAGGTACCCAGGGCTTTTTAAAACATTCATTTATTAATATCTTTCCAGTTATAAATTATGAATGTACACATAATATTATGTGTTCATCGGGATCTTAATTTAACAACCCTACTTTAGTACGTCATTGTTATGAAATGTCAAGACTGAAACAAAAATTGAGAGGCCAGACCATGGCATATTTCTGTATGACATTCAATGCTAATTATTAGCTACGCTGAGAAGGTCTAGAGCTGTTATAGTATTGAAGTCATCACCCTGACTCTTTATAACCTATTATTTGAGTACAGCATTGCATTAAAGAGTCAGCTTGCTACGTGTGCTACTGAGGGAGAGACATTTATCACCAAATAGAAATTCTGTGCACTGTGGTTTTGCTTACATTGTGCTCAGCTGTCCACTGCGTATTGGAAATCATGATTACTGAATTGTGTGTTAAATTCAACATAAAGTTTAATTTATTTAAAGTTTAATTTTAGAGAAATATACTTTACTGAGAATTATATTTAACAGGGATTAGCCTATGTCCTAACATTAATATTCATGCTCCAAAGGAAAGAGAATTTAGCAATCAATTTGTTCTATTCTCAGACATTTCAGTATCCAGGCATGAATTTATAAGAAAAAATTTACAATATGTCATAAGTTTAATCTGTAAATTGAGGATGAAATTTCCATGTGAACAGAACCTTTTGAGTGTGCTAAATACCAGTAACTTTTGTGGGCACATTTATTTGATGTCAAGAAAAAGGAAGAAGGATTACAAGTTGGAATAATTAGTATTGGAAACTAATCTTCACATTGAGCTCTAATGGAAATGAATGGGGGAGTTTTTGAGAGAGACTTTTAATTACCACTTTTATAAACAGTGAGCTTCTTATCACTGCCTCTTAAACCCTTCATTATTTTCTCCTTTTCAGACTTTCCCTTTTCTTTCAGACTTTGAACTGGTTCTTCTAGTCCTAACAACAGACAGTTTAAACACACAAATAAAAACTAATATCTTTGAAAACATAACTGGAAGGGAAAAGATGATACCTGGTACAATACATGTTAACTCCCTGAGAACTCAATTAGTATGTGCAGTGGCTGTCATTCTAGTCCAGTTACCAGTGAATGAACTAGTAATCCCTGGAGCTAAACTCATGACTTTCTAAAGAATTTTAGTTAAATGGTACAACCAATTGGTAACTTCTCTGAATTAGAGATATGTCAAAATTACCTGAACCTTAGAGCTCAGTAAAACCTTCAGTTCCATGAGAAGCCACTTTGACAGAGGATAAGAATATTGTAGACGCTTGCTGATTCAAGCATCTTGAGAACATATCAAATGTGGATGAGTTAAAGTTCATATTAATGCACTCCAGAGGTAGCAATTTAAGTAGGTATTATTCAGATATTCTATTCAATTATATTTTGTCTTTAAAAGGTAATGCATTCCTGATGCCACAGATTTGGTATCATAACATTGATCTATGCAGAGGGAGAGTTCAACATAAAAGGTTTAATGCCTTAACACAAAAATGAGGAAGCACTGGAGATTTTAGAAATGTCTGTAAATCTTGTGTGAGCCAATTTTTAATCTACAAACATTTTGATTTATGTGAATAAACTGCATCCTCTCATGTGTTTGATGAACGGTTGCCTTTTCTCTTCAGTGTCATTTATCTCATTGTAATAAAACTGTACTTCCTTCCCCACTGATCAACATTGATATAACATCACTGGTAAAAGAAGCAACTTCTGAAGTCTACAGAAGATCAGTATAATCGAAAATCAATTATCTAAACTGAGGCTGGTTGTTCTGTGATGTGGTTTATGTAATTTGATAATGCCAATCCTAATGGAGTTAAATATAATCCATCGAAATTTCAGGGTGCAAGGGTCAATAGGGAGTGCAATGCCTCACTTCCCAGCAATTACCACTTATTACTGGGGCAGAGCTTTTGCTTTGCTGTTCTGCTTGCCTCAATAAATAATATTTGGAGACCCTGCAGCTGCAGTCAATAGAGTAGAGTTTTATTGTCACAGCTTCATAGTCAGATCAATACAAACTCTTCTGAGACATGGGAGAGAACCACCACGTGCCAATCTAATGAAACCATGTGTTTTTATGATTCTGAAAATATACATCTTATTCATTGCTCATGCTTAATGTCACTGTTGCTTTTAATAGGGCCCTTTTGACTAAACTTTTATGTGCCCTTCACATGACATTTATGCGTACAAAGAAAGGGAATTTGTGTTCTGAAAATGAGTTATAGTGAATCAAAATTGCAAACATTTCCTGGTTTTTTTTCCTGATGTCAACTTCAGTTACAAGATTTCCCCATGTTGCTGTTGCAGGGTTTGAGATCAAACTAGAAAATAACCAAAGTGTCTAAATAGACTTCTTGCTGCAGTTAAGATCAATTAAAATACAGGCTTCATTCTCTTACAAGTTTAATTCAGAACAAAAAGTGGTTTAAAAAAAACTGCTGATTTTTAAATATGTCCGAAAAGGTAACTTCATCGTCATGAAATCTTACCTGTGACAGCTTGTTCTGCAAATGCTGGGCTTGGAGGTTGGCTGTGAAGCTTTAAAAGAAGTTTAAATGATTTAAAAGAACAAATTCCATCAAAGGAAGCTGGGCTCAGTTCAGGGAGTGCATTTATGATGCAAGTTAAATTCTCTTGTGCAAACATCAGTACTGAACTGAATATGAGCTGGTGTAAGGAGTTCTGATTTAAATCAAGATAGTATTGCTTGTGAATTCATTCAAAACTATGTGGATCTTTTTCTTCTTAAGTGGGATGTACACTTGCCTACAATGCTGTCTAAACAGGTATATAAATAATGAGGGACAATATTTATATTCTGAGATTGACACCAACAAGACAAGTTGCTTTTTACCACCCTCCTTTTCATCGCAATCCTGTATAAGGTGCACAAAAAATGCACCAACACCTCAAAATTAACAAATCGAAGAGGTTTCGGAAGTATCAGGAGGAAACTTACAGCCATTCTAAATTAATGGCAAATGCAACACACAAGAAGAGTCGATACAAAAGGAAAGGCATCGAGAATATCTTTACTTTGCAGATATTTTCACTAACATTTCCTTTCAAATTACAAGATGTTTTTCCAGGAAATATATCATACCATGGAAGCAATTTTCTTTACAATTATTTTCCAACCATTACTTGTATTTTTTTTACATCTCATGCAGGTGATGATTCATCACAGGATTACAGAAATAAGATGATCAGTCATTTCCATGAGGTTAACCTAGATGTGCTTTCAATGAATGCTTTGGGAACACCAAAAGCTCAATTTTTTGCTGCTGGTAAAAATTCCACAAGATGTATAGACACTGAAAGCCTGTTTGATGATTTAATGTCAGGTAAAAAAGGTGAGGAAGAATTTCAACATCTTTTTAAAACAGAGACTCTCTTTCCAGCACCTTCAGGAGGGAGTTTTCCTTTGCAGTAGCATAAATATTTATAACACTCACCACCACCTGCACAATCCTCCCCATAAACTGATATGCTCTCATAACTACGGGCAATGAAACGTGTTTTACACTACAAGCCTTTAGCAATGTGTCTATGCAGTGCAGACATTATCAAAACAAGAGCACTAGCAAGCTTACTCCTGTGGCACAGCTATTGGCTATTTTAAGGTGTTTTCTCCCCCAGACAGGCATCTCACATGAGCATATGTATGTATAGAAAACTACAGGAAGCAATGTTGCCTATAAGCTAAGGCAAAGCCTTGGGATTCAAGTTCTATTCCCAATCTCTTTTCCACTGATTTAGTGGTAAGTTTTTGTGAACTTTATCTTTTCATAACTGAAGCCACTACATGTAAAACTGAATGCTGACACCTGATTATTTTACATGCTTTGAAATGAATGGAAAATAGCATGTATGAAATAAACACTTTATTAATAATGTTTTAATATTTGCATTTATTTAGGTTTTTAAATAAACAGTTTGGGGTTGATAACATATTGCTACCTCATTGTAGAATAACCATGCTCATTCGTTCTCTTTGAGAGGACTAGAATATCATAGTTCCCAAACCAAAAATTACTTAACTACTCTAGCAACTGTTTGGGACAGCTAACAATTTTTAAGGGATCTAGAATAATTTGAAATTCAAATAATGTCAAAAGAGACAAATCTAGGAAGTATCAATATTTACAATTATGGCTAAGATCCAAAGTTATCTTTATAACACATGAGTGGGTTTTTGTGAGTTTGTTGGTCATCATCCAGCTTTATGTAGTTTAAACATTTTTATAATGGAATAAGTGGGATAAAATTCCAGATTTACCATAAAATTTTGGCAGAATGGAAATTCACCTTTATGTTCAACTGTAAAAATGCTCTCATTGTACGTTAAAAATAAAAAAGCAACTCTGTACAATGGGAAGACAATCTGGATAAAGATTAGCATTCATCCAGTGGAGCACTTAAATATGAGTGGTCTCACTTAAATCTCATTGAAAACCTCTTAGTTTTGATTTCAGCAGGATTACTTGTAGGGTGGGAAATGACTCAGTATGATCAGGGATAAAGGAATACAGCCTCTAGAGTCGTATACCTAGACCAGATCTTTGTGTCAAAGAATGAAGTCTGTATCTACGTCTTTAAATGGTAACAGAGGCTGCTTCAGCTTAGCCAAAGAACAGATGATGAAGCGTTGCCAGGCTGAAAACTAGAGTAAGTCTCATATAATGCCATTGCAGAAGGAGGTTGATCTCTCTGCTCTGTTGTACACCAGACGAATCTTTTCCCAGCCTTCTGCTACTATGTTTGTTCTGCTGCTAAGTTTGCTGGATCACTCAGATGTTTTATTTCATAATGAAGAGCAACCAAAAAAATTGAAGGAGGGATTTTTGACATGACGAGACCTTTTGAACATCTTTGTATCTTATTTCTTCTCTGAGAATAAGAGAAGTAGTTGTATTTTAGCAAGACTGACGTGACAGCAGATGGGAGGGTGTCAGTTAGATAGGCGTTAGTAAAGGTGAACAATAATGCACAGCTTATTCCTATATACAAATAATCCATACTGTAAAAACTGAGGCCGAGGTTAGGATATTTCTGTAAATACAAAATCTTCTGCTTTTTGTAGAATATACTGGTCTAAGTTCACTCCTTGTTTATCAATAGGAATACACATAATACATGTAGACACAAGAGGTGTGTAAGGATTTTCTCTTTAAATTGTCATCTATAGGCACTGATTGTTTGGTGAAAATAAGACAGCTGGAAAAGCCCTGCTATGCCACTCTCTGTATCCCTTACATGCAAAACTTAAGGGTGGAATAAAAATAAAATTAAGAGGCTATAGATTAGTTGCTGAGAAAAACAGAATCCAAGAACAAAAGAGATACATTTTAGTGGGTTTTTTTCAATGAATCACAGGACAAATGAAATTACTGTTGCCTATGGAAGTGTTCTATGGTACCTATAGTCTTTCCTAACAAAAGCATCTGGAGAAATGCTCATACATTTCACAATTAAATGTTATTGAAAATGGCTGTCTTGGGAAATGAATGGGATCTTATATTGTCACTGAAGGTACAGAAAAGGATTAAAGACCAGAAGTTAACTCCTTATGGTTCTCATTTGAAATGTGTCAAAGCATCACTAGAACTAGATAATTCATTACAATCTAGTGCAGTTAAGCACCTCATAAAGTTAATATTCAACACTTGTATTTACAGCACTTTCACTTAAGTATGTTTTTAGGCATGTTTAAACCAAACTAGTGTTGACACAATTATTTCATTTTGCTTTCTGTCAGTATGAGATAATCAAATTTCTCGTTATTGAAAGCTTTCTTAAAGTTAGACCAGTTATTAGTGCTATAGCACAATACAGCAGCAAGTGAAACACGCCTTTCCGAATCAAGTCACCCCATGTATGAAAGTACCAGAACTTTCAGTCATTTTTTTTAGTGTTCCATGAATTAGTGTCTGCCTTCCATGTCAGAAAAAAAGAACAGTCTGGAACAGGGGCAGAATTCCTTCTTTTATTTTAAAGTTATGTAACCTGTTTCACACCACAAGCAATCTAGACATTTTCCAGGCTTTTCATCATGGAAACCAGAAAATAGGCAGTAGTTTTTTGTATTCCTTATCCATGCAATGCACAGAAGAGGAGGAAATACAGTCACACCAGCGGATGTGTAAATTTTTAACTATTGTCTTATGTTTCTCCCCACAAACGAAAATAATTTGACAATGAAATGATATCCAGGGTGCCTAGAGGAAACTCTTAGTTATTCCACAGACTCCTGCTGCAACCCACTTCACCATTTTCCCTGGAACTTTGTAAAAAAAAAAAAATAGAATCATATAAAAAAATCTTCCTTGTAAATACTGTCCATAGTTCTGATCTACACTGTCCTTTTATGTATAAATACTCCAGAAAATATCTTGGTACTTATAAAATGATAGCATAAGATCTTTGGATGCAACAGTAGAATTAAAAAAGCCAGCAGTATTTGTGTTGCAGTAAACATGGTGGTAAACCATGTGTAGGAAAGTTTGTAGTAAAATGAACTTTTTTTAAATGGTTCTTTTTTTAAACTAGCCTGTTGTTTTCAGCTTTATAAACTGATCTAAGGAAAGACAGTGACACTGCTTAAAAATCCTTTTGTGAAAAATGAATAGTAATAATGATGACAAGGCATCTTTAAAATTTTCTACCTAGTATTGTGTAAAACTACGTCAGAAAAGAAATGGAATGAAAATATCTACAGTCCATTGCAATTATTGCTTGAAACCACAGACAATTACAAATGATTTGATGCTGTGCAGTTATACTAGTTCTGGAATTAATTCACGCTTTGGTTGTTTTACATATACTTTCTGATTCTGTTCAGTGTCACAAAATATATTGAAAACTCTTAACACCTTTTAAAACTCGATTCACTTCTGATGCAATAACAGAGATTGGTCCAATAAAGTAGAACGAAAATCCATTTGTGAACCTTTTCACTGAAGTATATTAAAAAAAATCTCCTGTTATTTGAGCTTACCTTATAAAATGTTTACATGCCATTAAATAGTACTAACATCTCCTGTGTAAATTAAATGGGCTGTGATGTTCCCTATGTCCTGAAGGGCCGTAGTACTTGAGGCCATAAAAATACCTTCATGTAATAAATCAAATGCTCTGCTCCTAAAACTGAAATTATAAAAATAAAGGGGCACAAACCCTGCCTAATTAGCTTGTATGCACATGCATTGCTCTGCAAGCACTATAAACAAAAGTATGTTTAAACTACAGTCGTTCCTACGAGTCAGCATATTTTAAGAGCACGTACCTGGTGCAGGAGGGAGAATTTACTTTTTGGAATAATTTTGAGAAAAAAAATTTCAAGTGCGTGTGCTAGTGTGTTAAGGATTTTTCCATGTATATAAAAGGTAGTGAGTAGTACTATTTGACAGTATAGAAGTCTCATACAAGAGTCTAAATTCAGAAGGGAGGCAGGGAGTGAGGTAAGTTGATCCTTTTCATGCTCACTTAAAATATTTGCTTTCATTCATTTACTGATGTGTAAGTGGAAGACAGCCTAGCCTTGCATGAAGGCAGGTACAAATGTTAAGCTGAACTCAAAACCTTTTTTTTTTCCTCAGTTTACAAGTTTCTGTGTGCCCTGTTAGTTTCTTCTTTTGTTGCATTCCTCTCTGCTGAACCTTTTGCAAATAAATGTTGCCAATGTGGGAGTTTGCTAAACCTTTCAGTTTCCATTTAGCTTCACTTTTGGAAATATTTTTGGCTTTAGTTGCATAGACAAGTAGCATCTCTAGATAAGTCTTTTCTACAAAGGATAAAATGTGCATTCTAGCGGCTAAGGGGAGCTCACCTGACACATTTTACCTGCTAGAGCCACTTCTCTGTGTGCCACAAAACTGACCCTGACCCTCCCTCTCCTTTCATGGACTTCCCTTCCATCATAGGGCTTAAATATTAGGGATTTTATTCCTCAAGGATTTACAGCACATTGCAGACAAATAGAGCCAGGTTGAAAATTTCTGCCACCTAATCACACTGGGTGAAGATGATGTTTATTTCGGTGGCGTTTTTGAGTCTGTTTCCCTGACAGTGCTATGAGGCTGGTTTGTGATCAAATGCCACCTGGGCAGTTTTGGCTATTTTGCTTTAAAACCATGAGGGATCAGCAGCTCACGTGCCCTCCCAGGTGCCGAGGACAGAGGCTGCCCCACCCAGGGTGCCCCACCCACCATTAAATTCTCAGGTTGGGCCCTTCGTGCCCTCTCCCACCTGCAGATGTGCGAGGGGATAGCTCTGCCCTGCTGGGGGCACTTGGTGGCTGGGCAAGGAGGAACATGGCCTGACAGCATTGGTTTCCCTGCCAAGGTAGGTGTGAGCACGAGCAGGTTTGCTTTTCCAGTGGGGTTTCTGGTTGGAGCAGCTTAGAGGCTCTTGTTGTGTGGGTTGTTTGTGATGGGAGCTTTACCCTGGCTCATTGCAAAAGCTGAAGCACAGTCGTGGCAATGGTCCCCTACATCCTCTGGCTTCTTGTTGTATTGATATGGGAACTAAGTGAATTAACTATCGATGAACAGGATAACTATTGTTTAGCAGCTCGAGATAAACACAAAGCAAGGACTAACACTTAAGGGTAAATAGAATAGTAATAATTTAGCCGAAGCAACTGACACTTAAAAAATTAGTGGAATAGAAACTATTAAAGAATACACATGATGACAGTTGTTTAGCTAAAGCAACATATTTCTAGAAGCCTTTATGTAGGAGAGGGACCTATTACAAAGTTATAAGTTATAGAGTCTTGATTCTGCATATCAGTATGTCGTGGATGCCAGCCCTCTGGGCTGGGTTTGGTGCTCCAGGTTGGGGAGTCTGAGAGTGTAAGCAGAAGGTGGGGAAGGAACATTCTGGAAGGCTGCTGTGCCTGCCCCTGGTGACTCCTTTGTACTGCTGTGAGCCCTGCTGCGGCTGTTTGATGGGCTTGGGGTGTTCTTCCCCCTATGTTTTGTACCTTGTTGGCAGCCTGTCTGTGAAAGGGTGTGTGAGCAGAGCCCTGGGGCATCCTGGGCTCTGCCTTGGTGCCTTAGGCGCAGAGCCCAGCCCTACTGTGTGTGGAGCTAGGGGGACCTGTCCTGCTCCAGGTACCGTGCTCAGATCTCTGTGTGTGTATATAGCATGTGAGTTCTTTGGGGGAAGCAACATATGTTGAAGTTCAACAGGTGCCAGGTGAAAACTGTTGGCTTGTTGCTGCTTGAAATGCATAATTTTTCATTTTGTTTGGTACATGAACTTTGTGAGAAGTGTGCGCTGTTGTTTACTTCTATGCTTAAAAGTGTCTATGTTTTTAAAATTAAAAACTGGTGAGGTGAATGTGTGAATGGCCTTTAAGGGGCTGTGGCAACACGTGCTTGCAAGTCAGTTTCTACTGTCTCTCAGTTGCTAGCCCAGTTTGAATGAAGTTCAAATTAATTTTGGAACTAGTGTGTTCTTCCCCCCCTGCATTTTAATTCTATGAATTTACTTGAGGGTGCCAAAATGGATGTATATGCTATGCAGATTTAATTTGCTGTTTTTATAAAAGGTACTGTTAATAATACATATGAATAAATGAATGTATAGCTGTAAATTAATACTAAGGTAGAATGTCAAGTTTTAGGCCTTAATCACAGAAACACAGAACCTCCCTGCCATGGGCAGGGACACCTTCTGCTAGATCAGGTTGCTCAGAAGCCTCATCCAACCTGACCTTGAACACCTCCAAAGACGGGACATTTATGATTTCTCTGGGCAACCTGTTCCAATGCTTCATTACCCTTACAGTAAAAAATACCCTATGAATTTTTTTTTTAAATGAAACCCCCCTTAATTTTAGTATCACCAAGTACTAATTTACGTGTAAGCAAGTTGTGTTTATCTGTGCATATTGAAGTTATTTGTCAAGTAGCCTGCAAACTGCTGCCCTAGCCCAAAGCTGCCTGTGAGGCTGCGGGTGGCAGGAGGAGCCACAGGGTATTTGTCAAGTAGCCTGCAAACTGTGTAGCCTTGCTGCCCAAGCCCAAAGCTGCCTGTGAGGCTGCAGGTGGCAGGAGGAGCCACAGGGGTGTTTAGGCAGAAGCCGAGTAGAGGTGGGTAGGGAGAGGGGGAAAGGCCAGGCCTTTTGGCAGTATATCAAGATTGATGAGATTAATTGTATTGTGTAATTTTAACACGTTATTTAATTGTCCTGTATTAAAGAGATGGGAAAACTGGTGTAGTTGCTAGGAGTTCTCTTGATGTGGCAGAACTTTGAATTCTTTCATATTTTCAAAAAGTCAAGAGGAATAATGCAGTCTTTGAAGACAATTAATTTCCTATTAGCCTGGAAATTGTTATTGGAGAAGAGATATGGGGTCTTAACTATTGAGGTAACTTAAAGAACTGCTTTCTTGTCCTGCTTGGCCTGATGGAAATGTGTATGATGATAAGGACAGTTGGTGAAAGGTATTATCAGATTTCACAAGTGAGATCTAAGTCTTAGATGTCTTGATTAACAAAAATCTGAGGTATTATATAGATGAGCATGTAAGAACTGTAAGAGGCCTTAGAATGTGGAAGAGGTGGAGATGAGGGAGAGGTGTGATACTTTGCATTATGAATTGCAGCTGGGTATCTGAGAGCAAAGCTAAGCTCTGTGGCACCACACCTCACCTGCTGTACACTAATAATATTTTTGCTGTATGCCTGGTTATACAGTGATGCTTGATAATTTTAACGGCTTGTTACATGATGCCTGAAATGTGATTCTTGATTAACTTCCACAACTTGGTGTTGAGTTGTAGTTTCTTTTTTCCCAGAACATTTTCCATTGGATCAAAGCTGAGTATTTGGGCTGAATCACAGATAGAATGTTACTAGTTGGTTCATTTCTATTTCACTTTCAGGCACCTGAGATGTCATCAAATTTGTGTTTCTTAATGGGAAGCCAAAAGAGCAGATTTAATTTTAATGTTACTGAAAAACTTGACCTGTCTGTAGAAAATAACAGTATTTTATGATTGAATGGACTGTGGGACTGTGTATTGATGCATGGATCACAATTATTTTAATTCTATAACATTATCAGCAACAGACGTATGACTATAATAATGCAATTCTCTTTAACGCAGTCTGTAAAAACACATTGATTTTATAGCTCCCCAAACTGATTACATTAATATCTGTGCATAATTAGTTTACACATTACTAAATTACTGACAGATTAAAAGTGAAATAGTGCAGTTCATACATGGCCACATAACTGCCAGAAAGGAAATTAATATGGATTCAAATGGTCCTTGGAGACCTGTGCTGAAATAGCAGAAATCTATAAAGACTGCTTGCGTTAGGAAATTTCTATCACCAACATGTTTGTGGTTGATGCTTTGCTAAGTCTGTTAATATGGGTAAAATTTAGCACAGGAAATGATGTTTGAATGATGCTTTTACTGTTACCAGCTCAAGAATGTGTTTATTAAAAGCAAATTCCTGACTTAAATGGCAATTACATTGGATGTGAATATGAATTTTAAATACCTCTTTAAGTGTTCCTCATGAAGTGGTAGTAGCATAAAGTAGCTACTACTTAAGAAGCATTTGAAAATTATATTGTTTTTAGATGCTATAAAAATTGAAAACTTACCCTTGGTGCTTCTCCCTCAGGACAAATACATATTAGAGATAACCCTATATCAAAACTTGTTCGGTTTATACAATAGCATATGCTTCCAGACAGTTTTCTATCTTTAGAAGAGTTTTGATACAAGCTGTATAAACTAAATTTACATACAATTCAACTGCAGGTATTTACATACTAGATACATCTTGATGAAGGCCGGGCTACTTGTATGCCAATCCAAGCTGTCATTATGGAAAGAATTGTAAAAGGAATTGGTTCTTACAGGTTGGCTGTAGCAGTTGTGCTAATGGAAAAATTAGAAGATAAATGAGAGGCTGATGCAGTAATTTTGGTTGTAGGCTTTGGTGAAGGCTGGAGGATGAGATCTCAGTGAATGGGTAGTGTTGGTTAGCCGAGCACAAAAGCAGGTACGAATTGTGTTATGCCAAGAACTGCAGCCAGACTTGCTATCCCTAACTGAATACAAAATGGAAATGCTACATGAATTTGATCTCTTGAGGCAAAATGCCCTATCAGGTCAACCACGATGATGCATGTAAGGACCTGGTTTCTTGGAAATCTCTGTATTTATAGCTCCTATCACCTTTAGCACAAGTTGTGGATGTTGATGACTGACTGCTTTAAAAGTCATATTACAAAGGCAGAGGGAATCTTTTATTTTGGGGAGATGTTGCTGCTGCTTCCCTACCTTGATACTTCTTTAGCATAGCCTCTAGTTAACTCTTTCTAAGCCTCAAAAATAAGTAGATTTGTGCAGACTCATAGTAATACATATGGCTCACTGGTTCTTTTAGGAATGTGTTTTCTTTAAAATTAAACTTATGCTTCAGTAGTGAGGATGTATTTTATTTTTTTTCACTCATTGCATTTATTTTTGTGTGTCTTATTCAGCACATAACCTTTTTCATTATAAGCTTAGGACAAAAATAAACCCCTGAAGACCAGTTAATGTGCATTTCACTTGTTTGCTGCTGGAGACCAAATTGGTTTATTGGTCTATTGTGAGTGAAAGGAGAGAGAGAGAAGGGCTAAAGGTAGTTTGTGCTGCAGTGAAGAGATTGACAGCAGCCCTGCAGAAAGACTCTAGGGTACCGATGGATAAAGAGTTGGACTTGAGCTGACAATGTGCGTTTGTAGCCCAGAAGACCAGCTGTAATACTGGGCTGCACTAAAAGAACTGTGGCCAGCATGTCAAGGGAGGTGGTTCTGCCCCTTCTCTCTGTAAAGAGACCACACCTGGAGTGCTGTGTCTGGCTCTGGAACCCACAGCACAAGAAAGGCATGGACCTGTCTAAGAGAGTTTGGGAATAGAAGGCTCTGGGGAGGCTTTATTGTG
The DNA here is from genome assembly GCA_013389865.1 of Piaya cayana. NCBI lineage: Eukaryota > Metazoa > Chordata > Aves > Cuculiformes > Coccyzidae > Piaya > Piaya cayana. The sequence goes on along the minus strand of WAAB01024494.1, from coordinate 86,966 downwards.
GCCTTTCAATGCATAAAGGGGGCTTGTAAGAATGATGAGCGCAAACTTTTTCGTATGGTCTGTTGTGATAGGAGAAGGGGCCGTGTCTTTAAACTAAAAGAAGGAAGATCTAGACTAGATATAAGGAAGAAATTTTTTGCATGGTGAGGGTTGTTCAGAGACCTTAAAGAAGCCCCATCCCTGCAAAAGTTCAAGGTCCAGTTGGATGGGGCTCTGAACAATCTGATCTAGTTGAAGATGTCCCTGCTTATTATTGTGGATTTGGGCTGGAAGACTTTTAAAGGTCCCTTCCAAGCCAAACCATTGTATGAAAAGTAACAATACACTAAAGAGACTGTCATGTCAGATGAAGCAAAATAAAAACAAAGTTCAAATGACAGATACTTAAAGGTATGGAAACATGTCATTATGGATGTGTTACTTGCTTTCACTTGAATGGTTTAAAATACATAGGTGTGCAAACCAGGAATGATATCTATGGTCATGATTTCACATGGAATTGCCTGGACTGGCAGGAGATAGGTTTCACATTTGAGATAATGACAGTTTAAACACAATGATCCACTTCACTGTAGTAGTCACTCTGCCTCGTTAGGACTGTATTTATGATGGCAGGAAAAGTACTTCAAAATCACCAGTCTTTGCTGGAATTAATTGCGTGTACATGCCAATTTACTTTCTGGATTTGGAATTAGGATGGATCTGTGTGCAACATGACGATTTTGTTTGTAAGTATTTTTTTGTGAACGTTTCCATCCCTTGTAACTCATGCAGTGAGATGCCATATGGGAGGTCTGCCAGATTTCACGTAGACCATATGAAATGCATTTGGCAGTCCTGTTGTGTATTACCGCTGGATTGTTGTACATCTAGCTGAACTATCATTAAGTGCTTTGCTTCTTGCCAGCCTATGGGAGCTACTGTTGCACTTATTTTCACATTAGGCTTGCGGAGAAAGCAGTAGCCAACGTTTCCAGGAGAAAACAAGGACTGCACACAGATCTAAAAGAACCAAAGACGCAGAGCTAGGGTTTTAGCATTGCAGGTATTAGGAGGTAGGATGAAGATTAACTGTAGTCTTGTTCGCTTGTTGGTTTTTTTAAAACTTATTTTAAAGAACAATATCATCTGCTCTTAGGGACAGGAAACTTAAGCAGAGTAGAGCTGTTGTCACTTACTGTATTAATGAATACAGCATTATTTATCAGTTGTATTTGCCCCAAATGGGCACTATATTTGTATGGTCTTGTGCAGAATTCTGAAACACCTGTAATGCCTAATATAATCTAGTTATAGCTTGAATGATACCATCAGGTAAAGATATTTGTTCATGCTTATCAGTGCCCGGTCTCAAGGGACCTGCTTGGCAGGAGGGAGGGGGTAAGTTTCTTTTAAATGTTTGCATGGCAGGCATTGAAATGGTGACAGTCACTCCAGTGGCTTACTCAAAATTCCATTTTTTACTTTGAAAGCAGCCAAAGTTACAACTCTTTAGTTTGAGCTCAAAGTAACAACAGTTTACTACAAGAACGTGGAAACAAGCAAACCTACCCACAAGAGCTGAGAGAAAAGTGAGGTAAATTTGCAGAGAGAATGACGATGGAGAGAAAAAGAAAACTGGTAGGAGAAGGGGGAATATAGCATTAAAAGAATTACCACCCCCATGAATCCACTTGAGGTTTCTGCAGGAAATGTGGTGCTTTTTGGTGTGGATCGTTTATGGAGGAGCTCCATCCACCACTGGCATATGAAACATACGGAGAAGAGGTCTTACTGCACAGGTGCAACAACTCTGGGTGGAAAGATCATCTAATGTGACTTAGTATCGTAATTAATATTACTTTGTGGGTTTCAAATGCTTTGTTTCCACAAGGGGTATAATTTGTTAGTATAATTGAGAAATTAGTAATTCCGGTTTTGTGATCATGTGCAATAAATAACTCTAAATGTTATTTAGGTATATTTCTCAGAGTTCCTTTGATTTTTAGTGGTACAAAGTGGTATAATTAATTTTTTGGCAAAGAGAAATGTTTTGTTCAGTATTTTAAAAGTTTTACTTGTTGGTATAGTGAAATAGCAGACAACATCAGATTAGCAGAGTTTTGTTTATTGCATTATCTGAGGGGCATGGTTTAGAGATTGGTGGGAATGGTTGGACTCGATGATCCAGTGGGTCTCTTCCAATCTGGTGATTCTATGATTCTATGATATCTGTCAAAGGTTCTAAACGTCCGAAAGTTACGTCTTTTGTTCTAATAACATGGTTCTAAAGAGCAGCTATGTAAAATTAATTTAAAAGAAAAATTAATTAAAAAGAAAACACTACCACCACCCAAAAAAACCCCCAACAAACCAAAAGAAACCAAAAACTCCCCCCAGGAAAAACAAACCTAACCCCCCCCAGTTTTCCATTTTTCATCTATTGTGAGCTTTAGGCTGCTAAACAGAGTTAAGATTGTTTCAGAGATGGGCACAAAGACTGTTTCTTTTTAATGAGGTATGTGAACATTGGAAGAATTGTGAAACATTAGACGGCAGTTTCCATAGATGTTAATTTGACATTTTTACAGGAGTATTCTCTTCTCTTGTCTGCATCAGAGATCTGTAACTAAGTAATTATTTTGATTTAGAATTTCATTTGCCTGAGTACATTCTAGTTTTTGTATAGTTGGTCACTGTTCTCCCTTGAGCAACATGACAGCAATCGGATCGGTAGTGGAACAGTTTCCCAAAAGAGTCCATGTACTAGATGGGGGATGTATGCATGGACTCAATAACTACATGCAGCTAAATTGTATAGATCTGAAATGCACGCAGCATGGAGAGTGAAGGTGCAGTAATAGGCAGTTAGGATGGGAGAGTGGTGTTATAGCAGCTGAATTATTGACAACTGGAGGTGCTGAATGCTTTCTAAACTAAAACTCAAGAGGTAATTGCTTAATATTCTGAATAATAATAATAATACAGAATCCTAAAATCTGGGTGCAGGTAATGGTTGAATTAAATGCTGTTTCATGAGAACTGCCTCTGTCAAATGTATGAGATCTTGCTGCTTCTTAAATTGTCAGCTAAATTCAACATAATCAATTTGATATATTGATTGCTTATTTTGAAAAATTTCCCAGAAAAATATGGTTTTCTTAATTTTTTAGCCTTTAAAAAAAAAACAACCCAACAACAACGCAATACTGCTCCTTAAAAAATTTCCAGCACTGACAGTAACTGTAGCTGCAGATCTTCTTCAGTGAAGCAGTATTGTTGCCTTGCAATAGCTGCATTTTCCTTCCTGCTATCTTCCTTAGGTGGCCTAAATGTGAAAATTCACCTTTTTTTCCCCTAAATCAACCTCCACACTGAAATATTCTGGAGTATTTTGTTTTGTTCTAAATATTTTTTTATGCTCTAAAAAGCAGTGTTTGATATTTAGGGGTTTTGTTTTCCCTTTGACTTGAAAAAAAATGACACCAGTGATTTCACAGTCTCTTTGAAAGTTAATCTTCTAAGGTAAAAGAGGGAATAGTTCTTGAAAAATAGAACTAAACTAAAATTTTCCTTGTTTTGTTTTTTTCTGTTGTTACTTAAGAATGGCGAGACTGATTTTCTGGCTTCTATAAAGTAAATGTAGAATTCCTCTGCTTTATCAAATGTAGTTAATCTTTGTTACATGATAATGTTGTTTACATTGGAGGAAGACGGCTTCTAATTAGAGAAATGATAAAGAATTATAAGATGATGCCAGGATGTAAAAGTTCTATGGATGAGAATTTTTAAAATTAAGTTGCAGAATCATCAGTTTCTGAAAGGAATGAAAATCGAATATCAGGAAGTTATGTTTACAAATATTGAGTTTAATTGTTTGAGTGGAGTTTGAAAATCTGTTTCACTTTTTTTAACAGTAGTTACTGACTTAGTATTTGGATTCTTCAAAGAAGAACAGCCAGGTGAAGATAGGAAAGTAAACGTGATCTAAGTGTTAGCAAAACTGACTTTAATGAGAAGATATTATAACTTTCTCTATGAATGGATTACTGGGTCACCTGTAAATATTTCTATATTTAGATGCAAAAATAAATAAGCAGTAGGAAAATTGTTTTAGTTCCCCTTCCTTGCCCCTGCTTCGCAATTGATACTTTGTGAGACTTGTTTCAAAAATTTCTTCTCTCCTGTATTATTTGTAAGATTTCTTACCAAAAAAACCACACCCTCTTAACATAGATGTGTGCTTCTGGGTTTTTTTTAAGCTATCGAAATTGCATAATATGGTCTGTCTAGAAGTGTATTTATGGCTGCTTGGCAAACGGATGAAGCAAGTTTGCAGCCTAAGTAACAAACTGCACAGACATAGCCCTCCATTAAGAGTTGCTTGTGTAAGCATATCACATTTCCTGGACTGTAAACCACATTAAAAAATATATTTTATATGCTGTAAATCTCATTAAAGCGCTGAAATTAACTCAGGTACTTTTTATATTTGTCTCTACTGCATTTGTAGCAGCACTTTCAAATGTTTCTGCGTGGTAAGGAATAAACATGAAAGTCATCCTTTTTTTTTTTTGTTTTGCTTTGCATCAGTAAACAACATGAAGATGCAAAATGTGATTTTAGTGGTAATACATAAATTTTGAATGTAAAGCACATCACAATAAATATTTGAATGTTTTTCAAGAAACTAAAAAAATTAGAAGCTGCTCCAGCTCTGCTAAATCCCTACCCTTCTGAAACCAAGAAAATGAATATTCAGAATGAATTTTTTTTTTCATTTGAGTCCTTCGAGATGCTATTGATTCACTTTATTTTCCCAACAATTTCTGACAGATTTCCCAGTGTGGATTACTTGCACGCTTTGATATTCATTTTGTGACTGCCTTTGAAAAGTATCTAAAAATCAAACTTGTGCTAAACTGTTCACTAGAACTACTAACTAGTGAACACAACCCTAGGAATTAGTGTGCTCACTAATGCTGGCATGTGCAATATATTTTCAGTAGAAGGCGGAAAGTGCTGAGGGAGGAATTGAACTGTTTCTTTAGCTCATGGTAACGTTATTGAAAGAAGTTTAACATCCTGAAAGGCATGTTCCTTCCGTGTTCCGTGTCTGCATGATATATGTTGTTTATGTTTAGTCAGTACACTTTACACACATCTTAGGTACATAAAAGCTAAATGAAAGAAGTAGTAGACGTTTGGGTAGCAAGAGCAGCATTGACATGAATACAAGTTGAGAAAAAACAGCATAGACCTGAAAGCAGCAACTTGATGCTGAATGAATTGCTTGTAGAACGTCGTTTTCTGAAGTTCGTTAGTTATTCTTAGTAACTGATCTGAAGTACCTTGTGGAGTGGCAGTCATTGAACTGGGTGCATTTTTGTTTCACTGTATGAGCACACAAACATATCTAAGACGTTTTAAGAAACAAGCCACCTCCCCATACCTCCCAATACCCACAAAGTTTGGAAATACAGCCCTCCACACTCTGGGGTTAAGGGGGAGAATGCACGATGTCTTGAGGGTCGCTGTTCCCTTCTCAAAAAAATCTAAAGCTATTTTTTTCTGCTGTGGGTTGGTGCTTGTCTGTAGCATGATGTTCCCATTTTTCTAAGGGGCATTGTTAATGTAGATGTAGATCTTTCATGGGCTCACTTGGTTAGATATTTTCAAGCATCTTGACAGTTTCATGCAGAAGGTTTCTGACAACCAAGCAACAGCTCAAAACACCTGTGAAGAATTCATCAGTTCCAGGTCTTCAGAATTCTATGCTACCAGAATAGATTTTTTTTCTTGTTGACAAAAAAATTCAGAAATTCTGATGGCTCTTATTTAGGTTAATACATTTTATTCTAAGCTGACATATACTGCTTTAAAGTTTATGTGTAAAAATGGCAATGATTTTTGCACCAACGTATTACTAAGAAGTTAGCATAGCAGTAAGTCATGTACTCACTTTTCAATGTGTTAATAACTAGATCAAATTTGCATGTCTTAAGTAGCACCTGATGAGCCAGGTTAACTGCTCTGGGTATAGGAACATAATTTCAAATGCAAAGCAAGATTTAATATGTGCAGTAATGTACTGGTTAAAAAAAAAACCACAAGAAACTCCCCAAAATACACAACAAAACCAACACAGAGTATGGAGACAGTTTTTGTGTGAATATCAAGCTATGATATCATTAAGGAGTTTGGTTTTAATCCTCATCTTCAAGTATTTTTAAGCTTCATTCTCACTGGGTTTGTAAGCTCAGAGTTTTAAAAATATTTTTCTAGATAGTGCTCCAAAATCTCTGAAGCAAACTGGGCCTTGAAATTTGCTAATTCTCTTACGCTTCTTTAAGGAGGAGGTTCCAAACTGGATTAATTCAAATTGTTACCTTGGCGATATCCAAGTACCTCATACATTATTAGGACTTCTCAGTAGAAATAATGTAATGCATGTAATCTGCATTATAGTTATGCTTAGGTAAAGTTCAGCTCCCAAGATCTATCACGATGATCATCTAGCTATATTCTCTGTTTACTATTCTAATTCCCAATGTATTCTAAATCAACAGACACCAAGATTTTAATCTATAAAATACACTGTTATTAAATTGTTAGAAGGGGAAGACTTGTAGGAATTCAAGGAGGAGAAGCAAATCAATTAGGATCGATATTTAATTTTAAAATTGAAAAGCTATTTATTTTCTGAGGGGATTTATTATATCAAGTAATTACATCTTTGAAATTTCTGGGCTAGGTTATTAAATTAAGATGTTTTCTTTATGTTCCTTAAAATCTTCACTTAAACGATGTTAAGAAACTCATTGGTTTTGTTATAGCAGGAGTTTTTTCTGATTCATGATAATGCTCTGGCAAGCCATCCTTTGAGGTAATTTTTAGTTTTCTCAGCGTCTAGATCAAATTATATTGACCTGTAGCAGTTATTGCTCTGAACTGGGAATTACTGAAAATACATAGAGAATTTCTACTTGCTGATGGCTCACTAAAGATTTCTAGATTGTTGATATAGATATGGCTGCTTTGGGTAGACATTGACTGTGTGCAAGGGTGTCTGTGCACCTATTCCTGANTATTAAATTAAGATGTTTTCTTTATGTTCCTTAAAATCTTCACTTAAATGATGTTAAGAAACTCATTGGTTTTGTTATAGCAGGAGTTTTTTCTGATTCATGATAATGCTCTGGCAAGCCATCCTTTGAGGTAATTTTTAGTTTTCTCAGCGTCTAGATCAAATTATATTGACCTGTAGCAGTTATTGCTCTGAACTGGGAATTACTGAAAATACATAGAGAATTTCTACTTGCTGATGGCTCACTAAAGATTTCTAGATTGTTGATATAGATATGGCTTCTTTGGGCAGACGTTGACTGTGTGCAAGGGTGTCTGCACCTATTCCTGATTTTTTTTAATTTGGTCATTCCAGAGTCAAAGTAATCAGGAACTAGAAATCTTAAGGATATTGTAGTTCTGTGAGTCCTAGAAAAATAAGCAACGGTTAGAAGAAAAAACTCACATTCCACTGAGAGGGAAGGGTATAATGTAATCTCAGCCTTTATTAGAAATCAGGAAAGCCACATGAGCTATCAACCCTGGGGCAGAACTCTGCAGGAAAGGAGGATTCATTAGTTTTGCTCCTCCAGAAACTGTTTGGCTTGGTTTGGAGTCGCATTTATCTAAAGCAAAACCTCCTATTACTATGGGAAAGCCCACACAAGCAGCACAGAAACTGACCAGCTAATTTAGAAAACTTCACTATAAATAATGCTGTCAGCTGCGCATGCTATTTTGGAAAAAGGATGGAAATATTTTGTCCAACCTTTCTCACTCATCTTTGTGTTTATGACTGGTTATTCACAAACAAACTACAGTTTTCAGGGTGAATTCATCATGGATTATGTCAAAAATAGTTTACTGTCATGAATCCTGTGCTGGTGCTGTCAGGTTATATCTGGGAAAATTTGCAGAGCCTTCTGCGCAGACCAGGAGTGACTTCCCAGTCAGATGAGATTGTTCACTGGTCATAGGTGACATTGCTAATTCTTAATCACTTCACATGCACATTTAACATTCACATTTAAACATTCCAGAGTCTCTACTCTAGTCAAACTTAGGCCTTTTGTGTTCCATTCCTGCTCACCCAAATCAATTATCATTTTGATCCATTAGTTGAATATATGACGAATTAGTCTGATTTGAGGTGGACATTTTGTCAGTTACTAGGATCTGCTAAGTTCCCACATGTTTATTAAAGGAAAAACTTTCATACGCTGCTTGGGTACTGTGACTTTTAAGTCTGTTCAGAAAATTGACAGAGCATGGATGTTGCATCAGAAAACGATTTTTCATTGTTTGTTCCACCTGCTATTTTTCTACTTAGCAAATTTAAGAGAATTTAAAGGTGGAATCTAGCCATCACTCAAAGATTCTTTTCCCTCATTACTCACTTTTTTAAAAAACAAAAAAGAAAATAACAAATTTCTTGTATTATATAGTATTTGATAATGTCCATTATGTACTTGCAAGTAATTACCTTCTTTCTTACCTTCTCATTCAGGTCTCATTTAAATAGCCAATCCTTAATTTAGCACAAGACAGGTTGTTCTTTGAGTTAATTCACACAGGTTCATTTGTGCCTTCACAGGTGATTATGCTGAATATTTGAGAACTATGAATACTAAAATTATTTTTGTATGCGGATGTAAAAACAGAAAAATATTCAAAACCGTGTTATTCCTTCTGGATTTATATGAAAGCATTTTCCTGGTATGCTGTCAGAATTTTCTTTGAAGAAAATATTTGGAAAGGCAACTGCTTAATGTCTTCAGAGGTACTGACATGAATGGATCTCTTAAGCCTCTTATTTTTATGAAATAAAGTATCCTTGGAGCTCTTGCAGTATTGATCTTAGATTAGGTGAAAGCTTAAGATAGGCAAGGAATGAATGCTTTAAGATACTGTCCCATCAAATGGCTAAATGGTGTAATACATTTATCCTAAAAATGTCATTAGGATACCTAATAAGATATCGTAGTTTATGCCTGCTTATGATGGTTTGCATAGATTTGGAAGACCTGCTAACACGCTTAGACAAGTAGTCATATATAACCGTTGCAAAAATGTGTCAGTAGTTATACGAAAGATCAATATACTACGCTAAGATATTGAAAAATAGGATTTTCTACCAGTTAGATGCACACCATTAAGGTGGTGTAAGAAATTAAGCTATTGAGTTGCTGGGTAGGGCTCCAAGTGCAATCCTCATTACATTGCCTGGTTTCTCATTTTTTAATGTATACTCATAGAAATGTGACAACTTTTTAAGCTGTCTGTGTAAATTTGTTTTCTAGTTTGAGCAGGTTTGACTTTGCATGCTTGTCTTTTTTGTTTGTTTTTATTAACAGAATATAGTGAGTCCTATGGCTTTGTCCTGTCAGGATCCTTTTGTAGCGAATTTTACTGGTTCCGCAGCCTGTAATGGCAACTTCTTTTGTAAACAGACAAGGTTCCTGTAAACTCAAGGAAGTATAACAAAAATAACATGTGTAGCAACAGAGGCCACAATATTATTAATACCATAAAATACTGTAGTGCCATAGTGCTAACCAGGACTAAGGTGCTGTTGAGCGATGATGCATCCAAAGCGAAACATGAATTATCACCTGAAGTCCATCCTGGTCCCCAGCTTCTGTGATCAGTGCCGACTGCTTTGGAAACTGCAGTCAGTGCTGTGAAACATCTGTGCTGGAACTACTTGTGGACTTTAGAAGTCTGGACTATATTTTCCTACACCCTTTTGTCCAATAACAGCACCGTGTATTGGCGCTGAGTTCATGTTTAAAATTATTGTACTGATTTAGCATATGAAAATTAAGGCATTCTCAAAACTTTCTAAGCTGCAGGCACAATACAAATCTATTACTTTAGGTCATTCTTACTAATTCTTTAATTGGTTGCAGAAGTTGCCATTTATAGTACTGTGTTACTGGAAAAATTATATGTCATTATTTTGAAACAACAGAGTTCTATTTATTTTTATTCCTGATAGACACTGACATTTACAGCTGTCCATAAGCAATCACTGATACAAAGTTGTTCTTGATCAGGAAGTAGTGATCTAAAATATTCAGTAGTCCATGGGCAATTTTGAATTGGGTTTGCTATCTCCAGTTGTAACTTGAGTTTCTTGTGGCCATGGGGAGCAGCTTAAAAATATTTTCCTATTGCAGAATGTTAATCTTTGATAAATGGAATGCTATGTTCCACATTGGTTCAAAGCTTATGCATCTCATTTTCATGCAATTCAATGATACTCAGATGCTAATAAGTGGTACCTTGTTAGGTTTTTTTTTCCCTTTCATAGTACATGTATCTGTTTTCAGTGAAACTGTTAAAAAAACTGGGATTTCTTACCGATTTGTTCTGAACGATATTTAATTAAACCAGTTTGTGACAGGAATTGTCTTGGCTGCCACTGAGATGTTTTTTAGTGCTCTGTCAGGGCACTTGGCAAAAATGTGGAAGAAGTGTCGCCTGTCCCATGGAGTCTACAAAGTCTAATCCAAATTACCTTGAAATTTGTGAAAAATAATCTCTCTTCTGGTTAGTTATTTATATGAGGTTTCATATTGTTTTCAGATGTTGCATTAAAATTTTTTAAACAATTGAAAAATTAAATTATATTTAAAGGTGATTGAAAGTAAAATCTGTTACCTTGGTAACATTGTGCCTTTATTGAAATCAGGAGATAATATCCAACTCTATACTGTTATCTGTGATCCTACAGATTTTATCTGGGTTGGTGTATTCCTGGCACATTGAATATCAATGTATTTGCGAGGTGGTAGGTATGCAGAAGTGCATGCTGAAACCTTTAAGCCTGTGTGTTTTGCATAGTTTAAAATAGCTGTAAGAAACTAGGAGTAAGCACTAAGATGTTTTCAGAAGATAAAAAACAGTTGTTTGTAATGTTTGAGATAGCTCTTGATATCGATGGCTCAATATTTTGTAGTTTTCTGTTATACTACACTTGTTCCTTTACAGTGCTCTAGAGTTGGGTTATGCGTTCACATGGCAAAGATGCTGACACAAGAATTCAGCGTTTGGCTGTGCCAAGTAATTAATACAGTTCAGATGGAGACACCATTTTGGATCACTTCTTTGTCATCCTTTTGCATTGTTGTTGGGGGCTGTTTGTTTCTTTTTTGTGTTCTTGGGTTTTTGGTTGGAGATTTTTTTGTTATTGCCTAACTACTGTTGTCTTAAAACTTGTACAGGAAACATGTGATATCACACTGAGGAGACTACATATCACTACAGTGACAAAATTACGCTTAGTACATACCAACTACTGATTCACTGAAGTTCAGCAACAGTTTTTTGTTAAAATTTGAAAAAGAATCATTGTGGGAGGTGCAATATGAAACAACTTTATAAAAATACTTATAGGGGAGATAGTATTCTACACTACAGGCATTTTGTATTTTGAGGTTTGACTGTCCTGACACATGATGCTGCTGCCAGAAGAATCTGATAAGCCTGCTCAAGGCTTTTTCTTATCTGTTACTTGACCACCTTGATCTTTTGCTATTTGTACCAGTGCTAATCAGGATTATTGTATGTCTCCATATCTTTGTTTCTGTGGTATAGACAGGTGATGATGCATTGTCTTGTGGATTTGCAGAGCTTATTACAATCTCATGCTGTCTGCAGGAGAAGACAGGCACACTGGTTTGATTTGTAGCTCACTGAATGGAAAAATAGACTATTCTGAGGTGTTGTGTTATTTGAGTTATTTGTAGATTTAATAAAGGCATTTGACTGTGAGCTGCTGGGGCAAAGGGGAGAGGGATTCCTCTAATCCTTAATTTTGCTCTGAAGATGTGAACTAGCTTTTGCTGATATTGGTGTGAATAATACTTATTTTACCAGGGATTGAACCGAGTTCTAGCCGCATGCTTAGTTTGGACAGCTCAGCAATAGGATTTTCAGAGTAGCCTGTCCTGTTATTCTGAAAAGCAAGTTCTGCTAACGCTGCTTACCTGTTTCTTGCTCATGTTGCCCAGTGTGCTCTGTGTGTTCCACAGGCAGGGCAGCTGTTTATCATCAAGCTGTCACAGAGCACCCTGTGGCCAGGACCCCACAGTGGGTACTAAATGTGTGATACTTTTGGTATGCACATGTACCAGCTAAAGCCTCTATGCACCTCATGAAACAGGCATCGAGTAAACAAATTAATTTACGGGGAGCAGTCAGAGGTGTGAGTAGAATCTGCGTTTCCCATCTATAAATTTCTGCTGCCACAGTTTGAGTGGTGTCACTGAGGGAGGATTGTCAGACCCAATCCTATCATTTCTACTCTACAGTGTGAAGGTGGCGCTTATAAAAGCAGCTCTGCTAATGCTGCAGAATTTGTCTTTTATTTTTAGATCAGGTCTGTGACTACAGCTGATAAGTAAACTGCATAGGAAAAAAGGTTAATCCAGGAGTATGGATCATACCATTTTGAGGGCAAAAATTATTTTCTGAGTTGATGTGGCAGACAATTCCAGTTCAAGTGAGGTTGGTTGTGTTTTCTTTTAAGTAGCAATAAAAGGATATAAACATAATCCCAACTTGTTCACTGGTCATTTCTCAGAAAATATTCCTAAGGCTGTTTTCGCTTTCATAACTTTGTGATTATAGCTTTCCATTTATCACTACTTCTTCATCTGCTTGTATACATGAAACCTACACGAAATCAAAAGATATTTTTCATCAGTTATGTTTATAGAATTTTTAATGTATTTATTCATTATAACCCAAAATAAAAGAACTGTTTCCAAATTTAGCGTTTATTAAATAAAGATTAAGCAAGGATAGAAACTGCTGTGACATTCTCGCTTAAGGAAAGAAGTCATTTTACATCCTAAAACCTTTTTAATTTCCTTCCAAAAGAAATGGTATCTAGATTGAAGCAAGAAAATAATGTCCATGAAACATTTTAAAAACAGTCCTTCCCTGTACTGGGACAAAGGAAATTCAGCTTTCTTTTTTTTCTTTTGAATAAGGCCCTCCTGCTCAGATTTCATCTCTGTATGATTTTCAGATGTCTTTACGTGCACATCTGATTCTCTGTGTCTGCCTCTCTCTCATTCTCTTTCAGTTTGCACAGTGAATCTATGCAGAATTCTACAAATCCTGTGGAGCTAAGGTGAGTGGAATGTTGTCTTTAGATTTCAGATAACGGTAAGAATAATTGGACATACTGTATCCAAAGCCCATTGTTCAAACCAGCAGATGGTGCTATGCAGCATCTTATAAATCTGCGCATCAACTAAAGTAATTTCTGAACCAGAAAACTACTTAAAGTTTCTAGTGCAATTCCTGAGCTGAAACAAATGTTTGTGGAATTAAGTAGTGATTTCCTTTAAGTCTGGGGGACTATTTTACTGCGTATGTTTTTCAGTCTTTAGATGTTAACATATGCCATATATTGTTTTGGCTTTTTCCTGATGGAATCAGGGGTATCCAACCACACTTAAAGTAACTGTTACTGTTCATGTCACTTAGTAAGGGTTTGAATTTTCTGACAGAATAACTAATAAAACTTTCATATTAAGGGCTAAAATGGTTTAGAAGAGAGAGAAATTCTGGGAACTGTAAGTAAAAACAGCAACTAAGCCTTTTATTTATAGAATACAGATGAAGGAAAGTTTGGGTTAGTTTTTTTTTTCTTTCAACAATAACCCTAGCTGTGTGAGTAGTACAAAGTAGTTGAAATATTCAGTTATATACTGCATACTAACAGGGCCTAGAAAGTATGCAATGAGGTAATGCAGTCTGAGTGTATCTTTTAAATAAAAACTATGTGTAACGAATGAAATTATCTTGTTTTTAGTTTTAAATTGCAGGGTAAGCTGTGCATTGCTCCGAGAGCCAGTTATTTAACAAAAGGGTTAAGTGAAAATTCTGATGCAAGAATCAAATATGAAGCTCTTGAATTGTAAATAAGATCGTTCCAAGGTTTCAATTTGTTGTATTAGTCAGTGACAAGTACAACGTTTTTAATGCATGCCATAAGATTAGTCTACCCAAAGTAAACAAGCAGTAGTCTGTGTGCATCCCCAGCAGTTGGTTAGGGTTATATGTATGCAGCTTTGTTTCTGATAATGGATTCAAGTTCAACATAAATAAAAACAGTGTACATTAAGGAGGATAAATATCTAATTGCCATAATCTGCATCTGGAATTGAATGGATGTAAGCATGCTAACTACAGAAACAGTTCCTCGGAACAGAAAGTGGCTAGTGGTGTGATTGTTCGCAAACTATCTGTACTTCTTTTGTCTGTTGAGCCTCTTTCCTCTTCAAAGCTGGAAAGTGTAATTTTTAGGACACTTATGAAATCGTAGTGTTTGAGCCTTTTAAATGTGAGAAGAAATTGTATTATGTGTGGTATATAGAGATTTTTGTGGCACTGTAGTAAAACACATCCTTTGTAGATTGTAAGATCAGTAGAGTGCAGACCTATGCTGTTAAAAGTTTTGATATCATTTAACAGCTTTTGCATCCAGAATTCAATTTTACTNTGGATTGTTTTCCCAAGAACCAAGGCTTTCTTAGATAACTGAATGATATTTTGGAGTAGTTGCATTCACCTCTTATTTAATAAAAAAAAATCTGTTTGATAGCAGATTTTTTTTCAATATTTTTTTAAATGTTAGCTTATATGGAAACATATTTAACTTTCAGTAAATGTACCAAAATATATTTCTGTCCTTTAAAAATGTGAGTCTTAGATTTAAATTGAAACATATAAGAATGTGAAAGTAGATGACTTGTGTGATGAAAGGAGTAAGGGTGATATGAAGAATGTATTATTGCNGAATGAAATATTTTTATATCAATACAGGCAAAGAAGTTAACAATAGCATTTAATTTTTTTTTTTTGTTATAACCAATGTTTAAAAATGCACTGTACTTGCTTAGTTTGAAAAAGAATGAAGTGTTTGCTTTCAAAGTGCATGATACAGGCCCAGGCAGAATTGTGTTTCTGTAGAGCATCATGATTATTGAAACTTACATCTAACAGAACTCAAAACTATTAGTGTGAGCTGTTTGTAAGTGAATATATTGGTTTAGTAAATTACTAGCAAAATGCAACTTTTATTTGAATAACATGGATTGTTTTCCCAAGAACCAAGACCTTTTCAGATAACTGAATGATATTTTGAAGTGGCTGCATTCACCTCTTATTTAATAATAAAAAAAAAATCTGTTTGATAGCAGATTTTTTTTCAATATTTTTTTAAATGTTAGCTTATATGGAAACATATTTAACTTTGAGTAAATGTACCAAAATATATTTCTGTCCTTTAAAAACGTGAGTCTTAGATTTAAATTGAAACATGTAAGAATGTGAAAGTAGACATCTTGTGTGATGAAAAGTGTGATATGAAGAATGTATTATTGATAAGTTACCAAAGATATAAGTATGGATTTATGAAGACAGTTAAGCAGAGTGATGATGTTCAGACTTGGTATCTTCACTTCAGTGTTTTAGGTGTCTCTTATGAAGCTGATAATTTTTTTTTAAAGGAAATCAGTCTTTTAAACAGACATTTCAGAATTCGAAGCCTCTTTTTGGAATTACTGTAAGATTGTGATATTGATCACAAGTTTTAACAGTTCAAAATTCCTAGAAGAAGAGAATGCTGACAACTATTCATAGTTACTTTTGTCAGCTGATTTATGTTTCTGTACAATGAAGCATTTGATATAAAAACATCCCAAACAAACACTAGGTTTGCACTACTAGTGCTATGAGATTAATGGATGATAAAATGTAGTTAGGAACTAAAAGTGAGTATCACATCTTCAGCATCATAGTCATGCAAATAAAAATGTATTTCCGAGTATAGTAATACAGGTCTGCTATCACTGTACTGGGAAAATATACTTGGTGTCCACACCAAATTAAAATTGTCGATTAGGGAGTGTTAAATCTTGTGAAGTTTTCATTACATTTCTAAATGAGGTAGATTTCTAAAGTTTCTTTTAGGGGGAAACTAAACTGTGTCGTAAGGCAAATTTTTTAGTATGCTTAAAACATTAACATGTATAACTAACTTACAATGTAAATTATTTTGTGTGTGTGTTATAAACTGTGGTCTAGTTTCCTCATGTATTTCCTAGTTAATATCCTGAAAATGAGTATTGAAATTACTAACTTGCATGTCCTTGAACTCATTGCATTACTACACTTCATCTCACTTCATCATTTAATTTGTATGGTTTCCAAATCGTAGTGATTATCATCTATTAGTACCCCTGGTGACAGAGGGCAGGACACTGTTGTATCAGAGTTAATAAAGCAGAAACACAAGCCTAATTACTGTGGGAGGTAAGCCATCCTGGCAAGATTTACCTTTCACATGAGGTCTATGTGTGCTTAATACTTACAAATAAAGATGGANTGAGTAAATGTACCAAAATATATTTCTGTCCTTTAAAAACGTGAGTCTTAGATTTAAATTGAAACATGTAAGAATGTGAAAGTAGACATCTTGTGTGATGAAAAGTGTGATATGAAGAATGTATTATTGATAAGTTACCAAAGATATAAGTATGGATTTATGAAGACAGTTAAGCAGAGTGATGATGTTCAGACTTGGTATCTTCACTTCAGTGTTTTAGGTGTCTCTTATGAAGCTGATAATTTTTTTTTAAAGGAAATCAGTCTTTTAAACAGACATTTCAGAATTCGAAGCCTCTTTTTGGAATTACTGTAAGATTGTGATATTGATCACAAGTTTTAACAGTTCAAAATTCCTAGAAGAAGAGAATGCTGACAACTATTCATAGTTACTTTTGTCAGCTGATTTATGTTTCTGTACAATGAAGCATTTGATATAAAAACATCCCAAACAAACACTAGGTTTGCANAAAGATAATAAAAAAGAAACACAAGCCTAATTACTGTGGGAGGTAAGCCATCCTGGCAAGATTTACCTTTCACATGAGGTCTATGTGTGCTTAATACTTACAAATAAAGATGGATAGATAGGCATCTGTGTGTGTGTTTGTTAGGTTGAAATAATTCATTTTTGTATTACAATTTCTGATAGATGATCCTTTTTTGTCGGCTTCTGTGCGTATATTACTGTAATAGTTTTCAGATGCTTTATGTTCAGTTTTGAAAACTTAGCTGGACGTGGGAGCTTTCATCTGAGTTAACTTAAATGATTATGCAAACGTAGTGTAGATGCTTTCAGGCATTGCTTCTACCTTTGCAAATTTATATTTTAAAGTATGCATAGTGTAGATATTAGCTTAAGATTTATTCCAAACTGGTCTGTGCATAACAGACTAAAACACATGTCAAGATAGTGTAATGTGTACAGAATATTAAACATGAGTCTGTATGGATTTTTGATAGAGGGGTCTTTATATGAATATATTTGTGTTCAAGTATGTCCACGAACATGTATGTAGAGAAATCAGTGTTGCAAATAATCTTTTTATTTTGCTACCTCTATCTTATTACTCATCACTCAAATACACAGTGTTGTCTCACAGTGATCGTAGTGTTTTTAAAGATGAAATGGTTTAATTGGATAGTTGAAATTTCTACACCTATTACACATTTTTAGAGGGAAATAAATCTCTGATATTCAAATACAGGTGTCTTTCATTTTCTGGATATTATGTGAGTTCAGAAACTTTTCAGTCTTTGTCCAAGTGCTATTTATGATGATTTGTTCTGAAATGATGCAGTCTTTATTCACTAAAAAGAAATACACAAACTTTTTAATGCCATCAGACTGAAAATATTATGATAGTTTATACAGGACTTTTTATAAAATGTTATATTGATTGACTGTATGTCAATTTTAATTTAAGCTTTATGATTCAATCTGTGTCTATTTTTAATTTAAGTGGATTACATTCCGTAAAGATCCTTTTACTGTATTGACTTGGATGTACCATATTATTAGGTACTATGAGTTCAGCTTCCACAAATCTGTTAATACATAAAACCATAAGAAGCCTCTTATGTTCAAACCAGGTTAGAGTGAAGACATCAGATTAATATTTGATCATGTAGAAGTGCCCTTAATCAGATTTACTTATTTCTCAGAGTGTTTCTGCAATTATCATAATTGTTGTGCTAAATATGTTTGTCTTTATATCTGGCTTTGGGCATAATCTTCTCTCACGAAACCCTCTCATTGTGAGACTTGGATTCCTGCACAAAACCCAATTAATATTAAGATGACAGTCCCTGATGAGTTCCCAAGAAGCCAGCAGCTGAGCAGACTCTGTAACGTTCTTAAGTACAGACTACTTGAATGATCAAGAGCATCTGAGGGAGGCATACAATTCAATAATCCCTTTCTCAGGAAAGTCAAGAGTCCTGTGAGATAAGAGTGAAATCAAAGGAACACATCAGAAAGAAAATGACTGGTATAGTCTTGTAGTGTCTCTATTAAAATGCAAAAGTTATGGATTTTTTTAGGGGTGATGGGAACCTTTTCTGTTTCATTGATTTCTTTTTATAGTTTGATGATTTCTCTGAGATTATCTTAAAAGCTTAAAGAAAAAAGAGGCTTCATCAAAAGGTATTTTGTGCGACAGGAGCATACATACTTTTTGTTTCCATTATATTAACTAATGCAGCACATTTCAGCAGTTCTTGTTTTTGAGATTTAAACTTATGCAATTTATGCATATATATTTGTTGTGGGTTTTATGCTAATGTTGACCCACAAATATTCAATAGGCCATGTGATGCAACAAGCTCTGTAAGAATTGTTCTTTGAAAATACGGAGTTGCAGAAACACAATGCTGTTTGCAGGTTTATGTATGCATCAACGTGGCACCACCTAGTCTTTTCTTATATCCTCTTCTATAGTGTAATAACAACAACTAAATTTACTGTCTGGTGCTAGCATGCTAACCTATTGATTTGTAATCAGAAATTGGTTTCCTGTCGCTTTAAAAGGGAAGCACTAAGGGGCAGTAAAAACAAGCCTGTCTGTTCTAGATGGAGCTCTGGCTCAGGCTCGATGCTGTACATTTTCTTTAAAGAACTCACATATTTCAAAAAAGAAGATTCTGCAGTTAGACTGAAAAGGCCTCTTTATTTTATTACTTTTTTTGCAGGATTTGTGTGTTTAAATTGCTTTTGAAGTCCTTCTAACCATTATCCATAATTAAATTTTTTTTTTAAATGATTATATTGCTGAAGCTGGTATTTCTAGAGGTAAAAAACACAAAACCAAATAAAGCATCTCAATGCTGGTAAGTGTGCTTTCACTATAGATTTACATCATTAACAAAGTTTCATTGTCTGAAACTTGTTAACAGTGAGATAGTAAACGTTACTAAGTGATCAAAAATGCTCTTCTGCTAAAAATGCTCTTCTACATCTTTGTTAGTGTTCTGCATTGTCCCTCAGGTTTAAGTGTTATGTATTTCACCAAATAGATTTATTCAAGTAGTTGCATATAAAGATTTTTTTCAAAACTGTTAATACTGGAATGGAATGCAGCACAGGCACTTCCTAAATGCAGATTTTTTTCAGCCTTGCTTATCCTCTGGTTTTAGTTAAGTTTATTGTATACTCTGGTAAACTTTGCAGCTGACAACGTTATCCTAAAAAAAAGTCTAATATTGCATTAGAAGTATGACCTGCCAACATAAGCATTTCTGTTCCCCGTGCCAAACAAGAGTAGATTAGGAAGGATATGGAACAAAATGTCCCTTCTAGTTTTCTCCTGCCTAATTAATATTCCAGAGAATCAAAGAAAAAATGAATACCTAAATCATACATATGTATATGCCTTTTGAGCTTTATAATAAAGGCCAAATAACCCCTTACTTGGTTAAGATCCATCTTAAAAATCAACATACAAAGGTGACTGCTGTATAATATTAGACATATCTGTATTATGTGGGCACGTTACTGCTCCACCAGAATCTCTCAATAGTAATTATTATGCCAAGCACCCTGTTGGCACAATTACACTAAAGCGCTAATTAGCAGCAGTAAGATTAGAACCCCTACATGTTAAATCTGTAGAAGCAGAGCTGAGTGAAGGATTTAAAACAGTTTCAAAACATTGTATTGTCTTTATTACAGTCTTTGTATTTCAGTAAAGAAGGGGTTTCTATAAAATGCAGTTAAAATAATCTGGTCCTGTCACTAAAAATAGGAAAGATAAGGTAATTGCAGTCAAACCTCAGTACTCTGCTTCTACCAAGGTACTTTATATCTGAAGTGACAAATCCAGTGAACTCTAGTGGAAGTTTCATACTTTGAAGTTTTTCCTTCAATGAACTGATGCTTTTTTGGATGGATAAAAGCTTTTCCTGGTGCCTTCATTTAGTTCTTAGAGATCATTGAGTGTTCTGTGCCATAACTTTCTGGCATGTGGCAAGCCTCATGTCAGAACTTTATCGGTAGCTAAACACGATCGTTGTTTATTCACGCCTTCCTCAATTTCACTCTTGACCGTTCTTTCTGTAAAGTAATGATAACACAAAGTTCATTGTCCAGCTATAGCTTTACAGACAGTACACAAACACTGAGCTACGCCAGTCTGAATCTGCTCCCTTAGCAGGGAAGAAACAGAAGCCAGCACAACAATGTCGAAGGATTTAGTTCGCTGTCTAAAAAGTTGTGGTCTTACCACCTGTCCAATAGGAAGGAGAGTTTAGCAGTTTTGAAATGACTGATAATGCCCCTTCATTTAGATATAATATCTACTAAGAGAGTCAGAAGTATCTACTTCTGCATTTCACTTTAGGTATATTATAACATCTTTTTCCCCACTCTCTGATCTGGGATACAATATATTCAAGTAATGCATCAATTGTTCACTTTTAGAATAGGAGGAGAAGACTTGCGTGCCTATTGTTTTTTCATTTGCTTCTGGTTCTTAGTATGCCTTGTGTTTAGGGTGAAGAAGCTGGTATTTTCTTGATTCTCTGTTTTAGGAACAGCTTTTTTAGCTGCACTGCATTGTAATAATGATTCTTCTCATCAACTTAATTATTCTTATTTATAGCGTGTGCCAATTTCTCACTGAGAAAATGATTGTATGATTGCTTTGTCTTAATGTTTATTGATTGTATAGTGCCGCTACCATTAATGAAGAAAGCTGGTTGCAAAGCTAACTGAACCTGGTAAATATATTCCCACTGGTTCCAGTAAGATTTGAATTATGCTTACGCTGTAAACAGAGTTTGTTGGTTTCTACTCCTGCTTCTTCTGAGGGGAGGAGGGCACTTTGTGTGCTCTCATCTAGATTACTTTAGGGGCAGAATTATAAGGAGAATGGGAAGGCAGGGACCAGGGAATTAATTTTATGAGGGATTTTGCATGTCAGCCCTTCATGTTTTAGGATGCTCTTTATTACTGTTGCACATCTCACTGACTTGATCTGACATAAAAAGCATAAAGACAAAACTGGGAAAGAAGAGTTTGCCTGCATTTCACTATTTATCCTGCTGTGGTTTTCCACCGTAGAAGTGGTACCCTTGCATAACTACTATTCTGTTTTGTCAGCTCGAAAAGAGATGTGAAGGTATTTTCCAGGGTATGTTTTTCGATATAGCTTCAGGCTGGTGCAGTGACTTGCATTGCTGCAGAGAGGATCACACAGTCTCCTTTACATAGCACTAACTCTACTCCAACAGCCTCATATAATGAATCTAGTTAAACATCTTTCTCTGTAAATGCCTAGATGTTGAGGGCACAGGTGAAAATCATCAGTGCTCCAAAGATATTTGGGTTTTATATGCATTATTCAAACTTAATTTATATACGGTCATTGCTATCTGTAATATGTGGCAGACTCAAGAACCTTCTGTCTTGGTTTCAATATTTACCTTGATGATTTTTTTTTTCATTTTTAGTCTCAACTTCAGGGAAGATTGCAATGAAAAATGAAAGTTTTCCATGAATGATAAAATAACTGTCATGAAATAACAAGTTTTATGAATATAAAGAATAGAAAAATGGTTGAAGTTCATGTTTTTCTCATTGTTAGTACTATTAAATGCATATTAGCGTGGTCATTTTTGTTTAATGGAAACAAATAACAGTTAATCTTATTGCGAGGTTAAGTGGGTTTACTCTGTAAAGGGCAAATCCCAGATGAATGTTTTCTTTTTTAAAGAATAGCTTTAGTCACTGACAGATGGTCCCTGTCTGAGTCTCCCTGTAGACAGATACAGTTTCTTTTTACACGTTTATGAAAGTTGTAGATACAGATATTCAGTAATATGCTGTTGTGTAGGACAAAGAGTAAGCCTGGTGGACTGATAGGATTAGATTTCAGGACAGTGACATATGGTTGGTTTACCAAAGTGGACAAAATTTGAAAGGAAAAAAAAAGTATCTACAGTTACAGCTACTCACATAATGGAAGAACTCATATTTGGCTAATTGCATCTTAAAAGATACTGTAATAGCTCTTATTTAACTCTGTTTAGAATTGATCTATCGTTATTATATCCTGATTGTGTGCATTTCTGGCCTTTGGTTAACTCTACATGCAAATTGCCATGTGGTCTGAAGTGCAGAAAACGAGCCGTGTCCTAATTTAAAATATTGATAATTGGTCCCTGACCCTAACCAATCAGATATCAACATTGCTTACATCTATATTGCAAAGTTCTTTTATAAATACAACTAACAGCCTCTGTAATCCTGCACGATAAGCCTGCGTTTTGCTTACCCTGTGTGTTACATGTAAAGTTATAACATCATTATAACCTCAGTCAAATAACTGTACAACATATTTAGCAGTAATTTGTCACACTGAAATTATTCATAGGTGTCTTGAGTGAGTCCGATTATATTTATGTGTTATGCCATACCATGTTTTTTGGCAATGGAATTTGCTAGATTTCATAGATTTACTGTGTCTGCTTTTTTTTATGACTGACATAGCAATAACCAGATTGCAAGAATATTTATGTTGTTTGTGGCTTAGCAAGATAATTAAAGGATATAAATTAATCAAGTGCAATTAATTAGAAACTTTATGTTCACAGCAGTCCTTCTTTGCATGTATAATTTATATGTATTGATTTCCTGGCTTTCATTAGCCTATGAGATAACAGCAAAAATGCATTAGAGAAGAAAATGTACAATTAGCGTGAGAGTGAACCCTGGCATAATTGATAGATCAGCACATGTTTGGGGCAAATATAAAGCTTTGTTAACTGTCATAAGCAGTTAGAATTGATAAGTGGTATTTCACTACATATCTCTCAGCTGATTAATGGTGTTTTTAAAGAGTCCTCTTAATGGGAAGCTGATAGGTTGGTTGAATTTACATTTTAATCAGAGTATTTATGATGGAGGCAGCCATAAGAAATTCATTGGCGCAGTGGTAAGGACCTTCCCCTGAGGGATTTGGGGGAAGAGAAAGCATTTTAATATGGCTACTCACCTTCCCCTTCTTTGTATAACCTGGTCAGCGCATAGGAAGGGCACGATTACTTGCCGTCAACTAAAAACTGCCTGTCATTAAGGAGGATTTCAGTGTGCTAAGTAGTAAGGTAAAATGAGAATGAAAAGCTTCAGAATACTTGAAAGCTTATTCAGGAAAAAGTAGCTCTGTTATGAATAGAAATAACCTGTAACAACTACTCGTGGATCCTTACTGTGTGTTGTGCCGTGTTTTACTTTGTTTTGTTTAAACAACACATTTCTTTTATACCTTTAGGTCTTTCTACTGTTGTAGAACCCTAGATTGAAAGTAGCCTTTGGCACAGTCCCCCACAACTTCCTTCTCTCTTAATTGGTGAGATATGGATTTGATGGGTGGACTTTTCACTGAGTAAGGAATTGGTTGGATGATCACATTCAGAGGGTAGTGGTCAACAGCTCGGTGTCCAGGTGGAGATCCATTACAAGGGAATTCCCTCAGTGGGATGATAGTGGTGAGGCGCTGGGACAGGTTGCACAGGGATGTTGTGGATGCTACCTCCCTTGAAGCGTTCAAGGCCGGGTTGGATGGGGCCTTGAGCAGCCTTGTCTAGTGGGCAGTGTTTGAACTGGATGATCTTTAAGGTCCCTTCCAACCTCAACTATTCTATGATTATCTGCTGAACAATAATTTAGAGTAGTTTATGTTGGAATATACTCAGACAATTTACAAGTTGGGCTTATGATTCATTGGTCAGATGTTATAACAACTGTATTGCTTGACAAGCCTGCCTACGTTTGTTACTTGCAGACATTTTGTTGCGTGAAACTGGAACTTTTCGTACAACAGTATTTTCAAGTCATACTTGCTCTTTGATTATTTTCTGATTTTTATATATATATGTGCACTCAGCTTTAATAAAAATATCTGAATAATACACATTCTTATTATATTAAACTTCTGTCTAGCAAAATCTAGTTTATCTTATCTGGTTAAACAAGATATTCATATGGAACAGGAAAGCTAAACTACAAAGTATCTTGCTTTATGGTTTTTATTGATGTGTCTCAGACCTGAATAGGCTCATGCGTCACTTTATCTTGATGAATTCTTTTGTATACCTGTTGTACAAAATGAACATAGTTTGTTTTCTATGTATTATTTTAAATGAGGTTTTGTAGTTTGTTTGGTGGTTTTGGTTTCTAACACTGCTCAATTACAGTAACAAATTGATAAAAATAACTCATAGTATACTAAATATTTGGTATAAAAAAGGAAATTACCTTTAACAATGAGAATAAATCAAGCACCTTATGCTAAATAAGATAGCTTATTTGTATATAATGTTAACCATATCAGATAAGGATCTCGAGCTATATGTTGACGCATTAGATTTGCAATATATATGTCTTAATTATTAGGAGTTCATTAGTTTCCTTTTCTTACAACTGAAAATAAACGGAAGTTGGATGGATTTCATATTCAGTAGCAGTAGGTACAGAACATCACCAGGTGACAGTTTCATAAATAGCATGGAAATGGCTTATTCTTTTAGAAAATAAAGGACACAAAGTGGTTATGTCACTTATTATTTTCATTCAGAAATGAGTTTCTTGCATTTCTAATTTAGATAGGTTGCCACTTCAGTGCAAAGTTGTCTTTTGTGTTGTGTCCCTTGTTGCTTAACTCACATTCTGCCTGTTGCATTACGCAGTGTCTTAGGTTGGTTTTGTTATTGCATAGATGAAAAGCATTGTTTCACCTCTCTGCTGACTATCAGGGAAGAAGGGTATTAAACATTGTCTGCAGGGTAATTCACTTATTTTATTTCTAGAAACTAGAAACATAAAGCTGGGACAATAGCACTTCAGTATTACTTGGAATAAATAACACTTCTAAATTATAGTGACTTGATTGTAATCCTGCAGATTTCTCTGTCCATGGTCAGGAAAACAAATGCAGAAACAGACTTAAATAGTACTCATGTGACCTGTGCATGCTATTATTTGAATTAGAGAGATTTTGTGTCCTGGAATAATTCTATTACCCTTACCCCTTTGCCATTTTCTTTGATACGTTCCATGCCCTCGCACCCATTAAAGATTTATACCATTCTGAAATGGTAGGTGTTTGCTTGTATTTTTGTGTACTATCACTTTTCTCATATACTTACCACGTGACAGTTATTGAGGGTCTAGGCAGCTCTTCTGCCGTCCCTAGGTGGATGTGGGCATCTGTAATGGCTGCATAACCTGACTCAAAGTGTCCTCAAAAAAGAGTCTTTCTGGAAGGTTTTGTGCTAGAGACTCTTGTTTCCCTTCTTTTGTCTTAAGAACTTTTGTTTGCATGTGAAATTTGTGGACCATTTGGTATAAGGCCTTACAAAACACTTACAAAAATCTCCAAATCTGTGTCTGTGGCTCTATTTAACCAATTAGGAAAATCAACTATGTTCTGCCTTTCAAATAGTTCCTTTTCAAGTTAACACACAACTGCATAGGATGTTGCTAATGTTGAAAACAGTTCCACAGGTCACTTTCTGCAAAGCTGTTGAGAATCATCATCATCATTTTTGCTTGCAGATCTCCTTCTAGCATAAAAATTGGTTCCTTTGAGTATTGACTTGATTTTGGGGAAGACGCAGACGTCACAGGAGGCCAGGTCTGGTGAATGGGGTCAGTGCTCAAGCACAGTGACACATGTACTTCAACATTTCTAACTAAAAGACGGGGCACTTTGATTTTATTATGATTTGAATTCTCTCTAGTCTAATGCTAAGAACTCAGACTGAAAATGTGACAGCATTCCAATAGAAAAGATGGAGTGGCAGTAGTGTGATAAGGATGTGGAATGCAAGTAGTTGATGTTAATATATTGGATTAGTTTATATGCACCAGGAGAAGAGCTACTTGAGAAGGTGTTACTGCCTACTAACCATTATAAATTCTCTAGTCAATGTGAGCATACCCAGGATTTATCATGAGATTCTCTTTGATTGTAGGATCCCCATCACTGGCTGACTCAAATTCAGCTTTGTTCAGAGCCTGATACTGTAAAAGCAGTTGGAGAATGCAGCACCAGGCAGAATGTTAGGTACAGGATATTGCAAAAAGTACGTAAAAGAATATCTACGTGAATGTGATGGCTTGTAGTAGACTTTTTCTTTCCACATACCACAATTAGGTAAAATCTGTCTCCTAATCAATAAATAGCAACCTAATACTCATTTCTGAGAAGCAAAGCATTAATCTAAAAGCTACACTGGAATTTCAGCGTAGAATATGGTTAGGGAATAGTCTCTTCAAAAGACATATATTGGCCAGAATCAACCATCCAGTTTAATAGCTTACATAGATGTTGGCTTCCTCACAGTTTTATGATAGTAAAAAAAAATAATGAAAGCTTATTTCTGATCAAAGCTGTTTCCTGCACCTTTTATTTTCAATAGCTGTTTTGGATTCACAGGTTAATGGGAGTAATTGAGGATAGAACAATTCCATTGCTCAGGAAAACAATTTATCCGGGAAGAAAGAGGGATGTTTTTATAAATACCCTGTGTTTTTATAATACAGAATTTGGTAAGGGACAAAGCAACCAATTTAACTGGCGTAACTGATAGATTGAGCCAAGCTTTCTGAGGTATTGGAAGAAAAGGAAGAAAAAGCAACCCAAAAACTGCAACGTGCAAAAGAGAAAATTATGTACTTAACTTGAATGGAAAAGGGTTTGTTATCTCAGACAAACACAAGTATTAAGATATACAGTATAAGAAAATAAAAAGCCTTAATTACTATCAGCTTTTTGTAAACCCCCCTCTTCTAATGCTGATTAGTTCTACAGATCTTGGTGAGATTGCTGCCGGTGGGCTTACGCTTTTATTTCTGCATACTAAGCCATCACTTCAATACTACTTGACCATTTTCATCACGCCAGAGAAATCAAACATTTTGTTTGAAAAATACAAAATTAAATGAAGAATTTTGCAGTTCTTCAGTTTAGATGTGTATGAAATGTGCTGTAATGAGACAAATACTGAAATTTCATTGTATGTTTAGCTTATGTCTGACTTTTCATGGTTAGGTCCACCTCACAATGGCAAGTAAAAAGGTGGACAGTACATACTTGACATACATAACTGTTAACTTAGCCCCATTAAGTCCCTTGATTCATCAGAGTGCCTGTGAGTGCTTCAGTATGTGAAAATTACGTTAATGTGTTTGAGGACGTTATGAATTTCTTGGCTTCAGTGAACATCACAGCATTGGAATTGATGTGTTGAGTTCCTTATGTAAAATTGTCATGTTTTAAAGAAAGTTGTCAAATACTGTGCAACTTAGGACTGAGAGCTTTGCCCTTTCATATGAATATCGTTAATTTTTATTTTTCTAATAAAATATATCGAACATGACTGCAGGAGAAGGGAATGACAAAAACTGCTTGCACAAAGGTGAAATCCAGAACTGTATTTACTTTTGGACGATGAACTCAAATTTGAAGAAATATCTGCAAAATCCTTTAGCATCCTTATGAGCTGTGGTAATCTTATCTTAATTTCTTTTTTACTATAGTCATTCCTCTTTAAGGAGGGAAAATTTTTTTAGCAACAGCTTTGTCTGGCTTCCTTTATTATGTTTCCGTCTATTTCTGTTCTTGGATTGCACCTGCTCAATAGTTATCTAATCTTTCTTAGAAGTTTACACTCTCAAGTAAAAGCTTTGAAGTTTACACTGATTAGTGTTTTATGGCATAAGAGATATGCATAGATCTTTCCTTTGCAGTGTTAAAGCTATTATGCACCTGGTGAAAAGATAGATGTTAAAGTGCAGATGACAAACCCTTAAAATATTTAGTAGATTAAAGTACTGAATTACTCCCTACTCCTTGTTCAAGGTCCTTAATACTACTAAAAATTCTGTTAGTTTGTGTTTTGAAGACAAGGGCCTTTAATTTGTAGTTGCACACTCTCAGACATCAGGCGATTTGCAAAAAGGTAGCAGCTAGTTACAGAAAACCACCTTTTAACTAGAACTGTATTAAAATAGTGGTGGTTATAATCCTATACCACATAATCGCTTTCTGTCTTTTTTTAACAACTTACACGACCATTTTTAATTAGATGATCAGGGTTTTTTTAGTCGGCAGAAAGCACTGTGTTCAGCGAACATCTTTGCAAGGTACATCTGGTGTAATTTTGCATGTAAAAAGTCTGTGGGAGATGCTGTATAAGCAGTTATTCTATGCTTATGTACTGCTAAGATATAGAAACACAGGTTACCTGAAAGCAACAGTTTGGGTTTTTTTTCTCATAGTAAGAAGCTGATATATGTACATATTCATGCTATATGTATAAAAGCAAACATCTCACTAGGACATAAGTTTGATCTTCTTGTGCTTCCTTGTCCAAAAGTGAAGAACAATGAACTTCTGTGGAAAACAGTAAAACAAATGTGAAAACATTTATTATCCACAATTTAAAAACATTAAAGTTCATTTAGAGTAGAAAATATGCTGTATATCTGTATTTTTTCTGTAATAGGGGCAGCAGCAGTAGATCAATAGAAATTTTCAAATCATAGAATGACATCACTGCTCCATGTATTTCCATGCAGAAAGCATTTACATGGATATAAATAATGTGTTTAGGATTCCATCATAGAAGGCTGCATAACCTGCTAGAGTCTCAGAACAACTTGCTTGTGACAACTTTCTCGATCTTGACTGTGATCTCTACTGTGATGCTATGGTAGTTCTGTAAGTGGAGTATTGTATTTCCTATCATAGCTGCTGGAAGAGCTTGAAATAATTAAGCTTAATCAAACAGTGTTTTAAAAGTGATTTTTAATTGGTTTTGATCCCCTCAGATGTGTGTGAGTTGTAGCTGGGCAAGTACTTCTATTAGTATATTTGTGATGATCTAAGATGGAGATAAACCTGAATATCGCTGTTAATAGAAGCAACCATATGCTCAAATATCTCAAAAAATCTTAAATATTTTGTGGAGTTGAAATGAGGGGAGGGCAGACATATCTTTATCATCTTTGCATCTCAGTGCAAAAAAGTAATTTTTTTTCACAGAAATTTTCAAATTTGCATGAATAAATACTTTTGCACATAAATATGCTGTTTGTAGGGATTTTTTAAAGATCACATTGATTTCATTGTACATTAACCTTTAAAGGCAATTGGTATCTAAAATTGTAGTTGATAAGGATTAAAATGTACAGTCTCTTTGGATGCGATTTATATATACATGGGAAAGTGAAAATGAGTGTTTAATCTTCAGTGTTAAGCAAGTGGGCTAAAATTAGGTTGTAGGTTAGATATTTCACTGCTGTCTCTAAGTTTTAGAAAAACCCATATCAATGAGACTATTAGGCAAATTGGGATCTAAACATAATATTTTCCATTTTAAGACCATCTATGAAACCTTTCCTTAATAAAGCTAGTAAAATTCCAACGTGAAAACATCCAAAATGTCTGGGATTAAATGGAAGAAATAGAGGTAGTTCACAGAAATATATAATTTCTGCTTTCTGTTTTGGGGTATTGCTACTGAATGTCATTTTATATCTCAATTCTATTTATTCTAACATTAGCAGAGAAAGATTTCCACTGGCTTCAGAGCATTACTGATGCTGAGAATTCTGCCAAATATGGCAATTTTAGGTAAGACTTTTAAGAAAAATCCCATAGGTAAATATTGTTAATGGATTTTATTTGTTGAGGTAAAATGCCTTTCCCTTAGTACTGAAAAATAAGGAGGCAAACATGCTTTGAAAAACAACGTACTGGAGAAATTCTGTTTTATATTTTGGGATGGAGGTGGTTTTAAGTTTTGTTTGGTTTCTTTTAATATATAGTTAATAGTGGTCACTGAAAAGTGAGTTAAGGATATTGAATTTGCTCAGAAAGATTGCAATTCGATCTAATCAGAGGTTGGACTAAGAATGTAATAAATTGTCAATGCAGGAAGCTTGCATTCATTTACACTAATATAGAGGGTCTTGTTTCTGAGAAGTAAATCACAGTGGCTTCAGTACTTTCTTTTCCATCTTGTATGTAAGTAAACTGCAGGATCAACTGGGAGGTTGAATCAATCTGCTGTTTATTACCTTGAAATGTGACACCCTATTTTAAGTGCCTCAATCCTTTATGATTTAGACTGAGTAGTGCATTATGTCTAAATAATATAGAAATCAGCTGTACTGTTAGTGGGTTTTTCCACTTTAGATGCGATGGATTTACATTTGTAGAAAACTTTTAGTTAAACATATATTAAATATTTAGTTACGTGCATAGATTATATAACATGGAGTTTCAAACAGACTGCTATGAAGAATGAATAACAAAGTAATTTTGATTAACTTTTTGGTCACCTGATAAGTATTAATAATTCTATCATTGTTTTCCTAAGACTTATTTAAGTACACTTAAAACTATGTTATTAATCTGTTGTTTGATTTTCATTTTTAGTCTAGAATAGTTTGACATTTGTAGCAAATTATTTTCCAAGAAAACTGTGGCTTCTTGCAGAGCATATTTAAAATACTTTCCTGCAAGTTGTTCTTGTGTTTTAATACAAGTTTTCTGCATTAATTTATGCAAGTAAAATGGTGTGATTTAGGTTTTTTAATTATTATTGGTTTTCATGGAGGTGATGTGTTGAGAACCAACACCTTCCTCTTGTCCCAACTTGACATGCTTTGACCATACACCACTGTGGTATATCATGGTGTTAAATTATGTCCTTGACTTTCAATATGTCTTTAAACTGAATTTTTTTTGTTGACCCACTTAAATACTGATGGCAACAGACAGGGAGCTTATCATGTTACAAATAACATTGTTTTAGTTGAACAAGAAGATTCTAATGCCTACAATGATGAAAGTTGGAAGAATTTTGACTTGATCACATTGCACATAACATATTTGGGATAAAAATTTCTCTTTTAAAGTATTAAACTGATAAAACTAAGAAAAAATACTAAGATTTTGTTATGCACATGGAAAAATATCCCATTTTCTCAAGTTAAGGTTATGGACCTCATGCTGGAAAAACGCTTGGACACATACTTTTTACTTCAGTGTGTTAATCTGAAGTTTTCATGAGTTTTTGTCAAGTCACAATGATTTTTTTACTATATATTACCTAAATGGAAAACACTAAAAAAAAAAAAAGATTCTATTAAATTTTTTTAAAAGTTCTCATTCATGCATTGTTTGCAGGTGTGATCTTTGATGGCCTCTATTTCCTTAGAAGTAGATCATATTCAGAGTAGAAAATTTGACTGAAGGAGGAAGTTTACCCACACTACCAACTTCTTCCATGTACTCAGCAATTGAGAAATAGCTGTTGTGTGGGAATGATGGCAGAGGGCTAACTATATTCTGTGAATGACTACAGCTGATCAAAATTTTAGCATAGAGGTGATTAGATAAGCTATATTCAGACACACAAAATTGTAAAGGTATCTTGAATCGTTACCTGGTACTTGAATCTGCTTTGACTAGATTTTTTCCCCTCCCTGTTTTATTACAGGCATACTACATGCTCAGTAGTAAAGACAGAGGAAAGCATATGGTCTCCCATTTAAACTTCTGTAATTAATCCTTCCAAATACTATTTCCTTGGAAAGTTATTTTTAATTTTATTACAGTCTGTTCTTGTGTTTTCCACGCACAATCACTTGGGCAACATTTGTATCGATGCAAATGACATAAAGCAGCTCTTAACTAAAAGGAGACTGCTGTTTTACACAACATGTAAATGATTAAGTGATAGATTTTTATTACTGCTTGTGTGTAGAGTGCACTACAGCATTTGAACATTAACTTTCCCCTCCGCCCCAAATCTGTGCAGTCATACAGGGTGTGTTTAGGGGTTTTTTTTGCTATTTAAATCCTTATGGCTTATCATTTAGGTTTCTTTAAATACCAGTTATTCTCGCAGATATTGATATTTCAGTATAAATTGTGTGCATTCTTGCAGTCATGCAGAATACATTCATTTGCTGTGGAATCGGTAAGAAACTAAACTAAGGTTATAGAGAAATACTGTCAAGTGTCACAATATAAGCCAATCAGGTTAATCCTATCCCAGTCTGTAGCTTGCATAAGAAAAAAAGAGAAAAACAAAATCTACCTGTTCTTAAAGCTTTCTTTGTTGTTTCCCTGTATGCAGAGTTACAGATATGTGCTCTAAGCATGACTCTCTGTAAGCAAGATATTGGCTGCTGCGGCCTCTTAAGAAAATGTAGAGGAATAATACTGGAAATGTGACATGACAATAGAGAGCAGCAAGGGTTATAATTCTGAGTGTCTTTAAATATTTTCCAGAAGTCCATGCAATGCAACCAAGTTGAAATCTATGATATTTTTCATGTACAGAAAACATATTTAGTGTTCTTTATTGCAGTTGCTTATGAAGCACGGAATGGTAAAAAATAATTTATTTTACAGTGCTTTCTAGGTATTTTCTGAGATTGTCTTGAAATGCAGATTAGGAGGAACCTTCTCCCGATTTAGTCTTGAAAATAAATAATGTTATTCTAAATTTCAGACTTTTTGAAATCTTTTATTAAAATCCACCCTTTTAAGATACCCCATGGAACGTTTCTTTTGTCTCTTCCTCATCCCTATCCATTTATCATTAAGGGAACTTTCTGCAGCTATGTTTGCTTGCATACTGTTGATTTTAAAGGATGTAATTGGGAGCATAATTTCAGTTAAGAGGTCTAGTGGCAAGAAATTAGACTGAAAAAGAACCAGCAGACATAAAATGTGGTTTTATTCAAATAAACTAAAGAGTGAAAGCAATATTTAAAAGATTTCTCTTAGCAGCTTCATTCCTATTCAAGGATCACAGTAAGATCATATTTCTAGAAGTGCGATCAAGGTCTGCCTCTTAGGAACGTCCAGTTGTTGGTTTAGTTCCTTGAAACTGAAATTGCTGCCTTGTACCAGAGTGGACAACACAGGCTTGGTTTACGTAGGCACAGTCGTCATTAATTCAGGTGGAGTATTAGGTCAACAGCTCTGCAAAACAAGGATTAGTGCATCTGATAGTGCCATGGCTGCAAATTCAGTTCCTGTTTTGTTTTGAAGATTTTCAATTCTGTCGCATATAAATGCCAAGTTTGAATGGAGCACTTCTTTAAGGCTAAACCAAGTCATACTTTTGCTGAATATAATAATACTTTCTCTTGGCCTATATATATATGAATTGTACACATGAAATGGAGCTGTCTAAATGCCACCTTTAAACACAGGTGCTTAAAATAACACTAGTTAAGTGTGTGATTAGTTCATATATTTTTAAGTAGCATGGATTAGATTGTATAATAGTTTTAGGAAATTATTATAACTGGTTTTGTATTAAATACGCATCTGAACTAGCAGATATTATTATGCTCCTTAGATACGGAAAAATCATACTTTTAGCTTTACTCTAGTTTTGTGTCTTGTTTCAAAAGATTGCTGATGTGCTTCTAAAAGCCTATTAAATCTCTGCCATACTGGAAAACTTTACGGCATTTCAAAGCAATATTACATTTACTTAGGATACACAGACATCCCCAATTGCCACATTTACTGAGCGCTTTAGTCTTTAATGTCATTCATGTCAAAATGTATGTGATGTTGTCATGGTTTGTACTTTAACCAGAAGTAGATGTCAAGCTAGCTTCTGGAATTATCAGCCAATAGTAAGATTTTCTTAATGCTCTGAACTGTCTGTAATGTTTTCATTTTCATTACATTTTATTAATACTCTTTGAAAATGGGATTCATTATAGCCATAAGTGTTGTAGAATCATGGTAAATTTTCTTGTCAAACAGGAAGTTAGATCTTATTGCACTAAGTGAGATAATCTGAAGGGCATGGTGGAGAAATGTTCAAAACCCTATGAACTATCTTGTATTTCATGCCTTAGACAAATGAAGCACTGATAATTTTCTGTATTGTTCAATAAGTGAGAGTCTCAAAACTTTAGACCATGCAAAGTGTAACTGTAATATCCTGTTACTGCAGGATGTTTGTAGATGCTAGAACTTTACAAAAACTCAAAAGGGAAATAGATTCATTTGCAGAAGAAAAAATGCTCCCTCACCAAGGGGTGTTGATGGAATTATTTTTGAAGACTACTCAAGTTTAACAAAATATATCTTTTTATGCTTTCAAAGGGACAGTCTTCACTTGAGTGTTTTCAGCCGGTGACTCTTACAGAAAAGATCAGGTTTTTTTGTCGGTCGCAGTTTGTAGTTGCTGGTTTGTTTGCATGGGAACGAAAAACCGAGCAAAACTCCTGTGGCTCTTCAGCATACATAGAATCAGTGTTTTTGACTTACCTGCTTTTCTTTCAGTGAAACAAGGTATGCAGGGAAAACTAGAAAAGTGCTTCTTAGCGTTAGTATTCCCTTTGTGTTTGAAGTGCAGATGGGTAAATATTCCTCAACTCTGACACCTGACCTCAAAACTGTAGTTTAATAACTAACTATACGTTTAGTAAATTCCATCGCAGCGATCTCTTTTGCCTGCTATGTCACAGAAGCGCGTCTAGTGTTTCTTTACTATCTTTCCTTCAGGATAACTTTGTCATTGCTCTCTATGATATTTCTAAAGTTTTTTTTCCTTTGGTGCTTGGATTCAGTTTAATTTGCACCTCATTTTCACACATAACTTCTCATGCATTCACATTTTGCTTGTGCTTTCACAAATTTAATCTGACTACAAACCAGATGATGAATATGGCTTTAGTTACAAGCAGTGGGAAGCTTTACCTTTAGCAGGTGAGTCATTACAACATAACATTCCATTCCATTTTAATGCTGTTACGCAAACCCTTTTTTAATGTTTTCTTATGATGTATGGATTGCACAGCCTTTATCAAAGAAGCAATTAAGTGGGTGGTACCTGTGAATCAGGATTATGTTTAAAAGTATGCTCATTTACTGCTGTAGTACTATAATTATTTCAAGCACTCCCGCCTCTAAGACCTTAACATATAGACAGAAGAGGTTCTTTTACCTTTTAACAGTTCTTTGCCCTTTCTTTCTGCTAGTAAACTCTCGTCCCTTTATAAGCTGAGTAAAACACTGAATTCAGCTGACTGTTGTAGCCTGAGACAATATTGCAGGATGACACTTCTTTACCCCTCTTAAAATTGATTCTTTAATATGCTTAGGTTAAAGTGAACAGATTATATGAAGCTGATGGATGCTCATTGGTGAGATATTTTAGTAGTAAAACAGCTTCAGTGGCTTTTGAGCTAACAGCCTTACAGGAGATAAGATGTAGGTATATATTGAATATAGTACTGCATTAAAGTTTTCTGGAGTTAGAGGATTCTTACGATTTCAGATTTTTTCATTGTTTTGCTTTTAAAATACTTCCTCCAACCCACCTAGTACAGTTATGGTGCTCTTTTTTGGAAGACTGTTTTCTGTAAATTGAGTTGTATTATGCCATCTAGAAATGATCTCATCAGCTCTGTGATATAGAAACTGAATATTCAGTGAATAGTGCTCAACTTTTTCAAAGAAAATGACCGTTGTTGTATGAAGAGCAGAATATATTTCTTAATCTTTTATTCTAAAATACTTATTTATAATTTCTGGCTCTAGTTTGGATGGCAGTTGGAAGATTTGCATTATAAAGTAAAACATTCTGGTTAAAATAAGACTTGCTCATAATTGATTCATTTGGCAGTTATTAAATCCCATTCTAACTCCCACCTACTCTAAGGAGTTTATCAGAGTACTTTAATGGCACGGCAAACAGCTGTCTATTAGCCATTTAAAGCTGGAAAGCCACTGGCCAGTTTACTGTGTAGGTTTGTTCTTTACAGGGAGTTATTTTACAAGCTTGGACGGTGTTGGAAGGCATTTTGGGTTTAGTTTATGAATACATTTTCTATGGTAAAGGAAGGATAAACAAGGCTTGCATACCAGGAAAAGTTTTAGTACCACCTAACTAGGTGATGTAAATGAACCTCAAATCTGATTGCCCTTCCAAAGCTAAGAAAATGACCTTTTTACCTGGGCATTCAGCATGGGATGGGAAGATGACTATGAAGCAATCAGAAGGGAATTTCCTCAGAACTATGTTTTGTTCTCCCTTAGTCTAGTGCTTATGATACAGTCATATCTACACTACCACTGTGTCTTTTTTGATGCATCTGAGTATAAACTGAACGTCAGCCAACATTTTGAGATGTATTTGAAGCATTCGCATTAGTGTCCTTGTAAAGTGCATGTAGTTGTCATCTGATAAGATGACAATGTCTTTTCCATTAAGGTGAAGAGGAAAGTAGTTGTCCTAGAAAGTAGTCAGTAGTTGAATAATGCAGTATATTTTGAGTTAGGAGTTATTCCTTGCCTGGATAAAAGACAGACAGGAACACAAAATCTAAACATTGCTTCCAACCAGTATAACAGTTCATGATATGGTTAAGCACAGCAAAGATGCAGAGAATTTCATAGGACTTAAGCCCTTGTTTGTCTTGCAACTGGATGTTTTTCCTCTTTCTTCACAATGTCTGATTTTGCTCTGCGAATCCCATAAAACTGGGTCCTAAACGTGAGACCAAACCAGTCCACAGAATCCAGGGATTGTAACTGTCCTGCTTGTAATTTTGCAAGTGTTTAAGAAACGGACACCAGTTCAGTGTAGTCTGCAGACAATTCATATTGGTCTGGAGTTCAGAATCACCTGCAAATAAGAGTTATAACTTATCTTTTTAATATAATTCCTCAGATAGGATCTGCACATATGCATTTATTTAGTCCCATGAGCCCAGGTTGCGTCTTTAAAGAAATTGCTAGGGCTCTGCAGGGGTGTGGTGAGCTTTCTGGAGAGATCTAGATTAAAAAGTAGATTGCAAACAGACTGAAGAAAACAGGTGCTCGATAAAGTTCAAATAGTTCATAGATGATATAAACTTTCAGGTGTTAGAGAAATACAGGTACGTACATTTGTATTCCTGGGACAATTTTTCAGTGCTACCGTGAACTGAGATTTTTTCAGAGCAACTGGGGTGCTGTGTATGGCCAAGTTTTGGGGTTGGTTTTTTTTTGCCTTTTGAGGTCACTGTTTTACTTTGTTATCTTCTTGAGGGGGTCTTGACACTGTTTATATATGCGTTCAGCCAAAACTACATACCTGTCTGTTAGGGTATGGCTTTTAAGTATATGTTAGGTAATAAAGAGCATGAGTGCAGTAAACGTTTTTTAAATAGATTATGAGATATTGTCTTTTTGATCATGATCCTTTCCACATGTAAACCACAGATAAGGCTCACGCTTCTGTAACTTCATCACTGGTAAGATAATAAGGAGAATTAGTCAAAGGGCCTACCAGTGTCACTTAAATCAGTCACATGTTTTTAGTGTAAGCTCCGTGGAAACAGAAGCAGAAGGACCCTTACATAAGACTCATTGCTAAACATGGTATTTAGTTATACATGAGACCCATTCAGGGAAAATCTCAGGTGACAAAGGAAGATGCTTCAGAGCATTAATCCCAATATAGTAACATGCCATATACTGACAAATATATCCAAGCTTAAGTAATTAAATCTTTTTTTGCAGACGTATTATGATAAGGAGTAAGTGTCCTGAGCAGATTAAATTTCTTTTTCCTCTCACGTACGTACAGTTCAGCAGTGATCACTTGAAAGCTGGTCTCTCCTTCCCCCCCTTCTACTGCCTTTTTCTTTTAAGACCTCTGGGGATTGCTTGAACACTTATAGCGCCCTGGGTATAAAAAAATAGACATTACAGTCTCTGGTCTCTTAAATACAAATTTAGCACGTCCCATTATTTGTATGCTGCATTATCACCATTAAATAATCCTGTTACTTTGTTTTCCTTTCAGTATATCCAGCTTATTCGGAATGACAGGCTAAATATACCTTTATTTAAATATACCTTTATTTAGAACAATAGTGTCCTGTCCCTTCTATGTAAAATCTTTAGCTCAAAGGAATTGTCACAGAAACAGTTGAAAGCCTCTGTCTTACCAGTGGAATAGTTCTACTGATATTTGTGTTTAAAAGAATACTGAGACTGGTTTAAAACTCAGGAAGTTCTGTTTCAATCTTATTCATTTTGGTTTACCCTGATATAAGTCAGAAGTTCAAGCCCAGATCGGTGTCAGTGCAGCTCTGATATTTTGTTGATGTTTTGTTCTAGCTGTGTTTGTGCATTTATTACAGGACAGAATTTCAGTTGAACCAGGCATCCTCTGGAGAATCCTTGTTGCCCTGACTGTGAGAACAAGAGTTAGCCATGGGATTTGGGTTTTTTTTCTCCTCCCTCCCCACAACATCCTAACTCTGTGTAATGGCCTTTTCTCCTCTGCCTGAAAAAAACAGTAGTTGCTTCCATTTTTAAGAGGTGCTTAAGGGCAAAGCTGGCATCTGATAGCACACATGCATTTGTGTTCAATTTAGTGTTTCTTGCTTTCTACATCCTGCATTAGAAAGGTGGAGGAATACTGAAAAGCAGCAATTCTGTATTGCTAAAAGAAATCGCATTTTTATTCAATAGTCATTGACATCTATATGGAAAAAATAGTCAATAGTTAAGATTCCATTCCTTTTTTTAAAAGACTGTGAAATGATTGCTTGAAGCATTGTTGTTTAAGTATTCTTAAATGTGTTGTTTTCTCAGCCCTTACAAATAAAAGGGAAATGGCAATGTTTTAGCACAGTCTCCACTCAACTTACAAGTTGAAATGCAAATTTAATGAAGAGCTGAAAATGAGGGACTGTTTTCCTTGTTAAGTCATGTAACACACCCTACCCATTGCACCAGTCTAGATTGCTTCTTTTCAAGGTGGATACCAGGTGAAGTATTGTTTTTTTTAGTAGGAAGCGTTGCAAAACGTGTGTAATAGGCTTTGTATGAAGGTGTATAACCTGGTTCATAAGGTTTTTAAGCTTTTTTGTTATTTGTCAGATGAATAACTATTAAGACTGCTATTTGATATAAGTAACGTAACACTTGTCAATACTCCCATCTGCTCCACTGAGTTAGCTCTAGGCAAAACTAAAAGAGGAAAAAAGATTTTAAGTTACATGTTGAAGGTCGTGCTCATTTTAGGCCTTGCATGTAAGGTGTTATCTAATATATTGCTAATGGCTATGTATAATATGACGAATTAAATTCTACTTGCACTTCTAGTGGGGTTTTTGTCATAATTTTAGCATGTTATTTCTACAGGTTTCCCCATACAAAGTAAATAGTGGGAACTGTAAAGTCTCCTTCCCTGGAGATACTCAAAAGCTGTTTAGATATGGTCCTGGGCAACTGAGCATGTGCTTGAGCAGGGCTTTTGGACCAGATGACCTCTAAAGCTCCCTTTCAAACTCAGCCATTCGATGATTCTGTCATTTACCTTGAAGGTTAGTTAGATGGAGCTAGAGTATACAACTGTTAGCTGCTCCATATAGGTGTACACAACTGTTTACAATAGAGCTGTTTTGGTTTATTCTGCACTGGAGAGGAAGTAGTGTTAAGTATCATAAAGAAGTGCATAAAAGGAAATACTGTAGATGATCCTCAGTGTAATTGAATGTTTTGATACTACTGTGAGTTTCTCCTGCTGGGAAGTAGGAGAAAATATCACAGATGAAGACACTGATTTTTAAAGATGGAATGGCATGATTAGAGAGCTGTTGCAGGTAAGAGATCAAAAATAGATCCAGCTGAAGATGCTCCACTAGATGCATGAAACTGTTTATCTTCAGTTTTAATAGCACAGAACCTCAATCGTCAAAAAAACCTCGATCTATGCTAGAATCATTGAATGATAGAAAAACCAGGTTGGAATAGACCCACTGGATCATCTAGTCCAACCATAGAAGTAATGTATTGTCCTTTTTTGAAACAGGACATCAGATAGTCTATTTTAAAAGCAAGCCCATATTGATTCTTTGGTGTAACACTATTTCCAAATTAATCTTTTTTTTTCCTTTCCTCCTCTACCTAAGATCCTGTGTCTCTTAATTTGCCATGCTGTAGTCAAACACCAGACCTCATCTAAAATCATAGCTAGCACAAATAATTTCTCAGTTTGAACCAAGTACATTACTAGTGTGGAGTAGAAAAATAAAATGTTTAATTGAATTAATGTTGGCACTTTGTCAATGATACTACCATTGTGATTAATGAAGATTAATTTCCTTCAGAATGAATATTCTATTTAAGGACCTACTCTTGTCAAAGATGAAAAACATCAACAAATTCAGTTTCACTGGAGTAATGTATAGTCTGAGTAAAGTACTTTGGCTAATTACTATTTGTATTTTTGCTACTTGGGTTAGGCCTTAGCTTTAAGTGCTGTTCTCCTCATCCTGCTCTAACTGTGGTTCTAGGTATGCAAGACTGAACTGAGCTGTCTCTCAAATTATTCCATTGTAATTGAGGGAAGGGACTGATGAAATGGGAGGGATGTTGGCTTCATCTTTTCCTGTTTGAAACACAAGTATATGCTCCTTGTCAGAAAACTCTGTTTGCTTTTGGGAAGGCAGCCAACAGTGTGTTCCTTTGGGAAAGAGAGTCATTCTACTTCTATAGACTGATTTCAAAGTAGTATAAGTTAGGCTGAGACGTTATTGAGAAAGGAGCGGGAAGAGTGATTTGTGGTTCAGGTTTAACACAAATGATAGAAAATGAACATAAGTGGATTGTGCTGTGAAGGTATTTGACCAAAGTTCCTATCAAATACATATGTGGAACAACTAAAAATCAGAAAATATGTATGAAAATATATTTATACACGTTTTATATTATTTTTTTAATTTATATTTCCATAGTAGTTTATAATGTAATTATATAGTGATAGAATTCTTCTGTAAGGGTTTTACAAACTTTTTTAGTCAATGGTATTAATTAAGAAAACTTTAAGAAAATTTAATTAAGAAAACTCAATAGATTATTAGGCTAAGGAGGGAATACTGAATGTTTACTGTATACAGTCATACCACCCAAGTTGGTACTCGATTGATAACCTTCTTATTTGTTTTTTATTGCTATTAATAACTGCAAAAAGAAGATTAAGGCTAGTAAGATGACCCACTTCTCATTCTTGCACAACAACGTTCTATAGAATTTCACAACTAAAACAGTCGGTGTATTACTGAGTTTGACTTACTACATTAAAGAAATCATGAGCGTGTTAAGAAGCTTAAGGATTTAGAACCTGTATCTTGAAATCCTTTGTTTTTCATCTAAGATTTCTTAATCAAATATGAAGCAGTTATCTACAGCTAACTGGATTTAGACTTCTAGTTCCTGAGGAGCCATTAAAAGAAAACAAGTTTGGTATCAGTTTTAACTTCCTGAGCTTGTGAAAGGTGATGAGGCAGTACATGTTCTTCCCACTAGTTTCAGCAAGAATAAGCAATTATCCTGTTCTGTATTAAGAATATTATTAGATCCATTGATCCTCTTGGTAATTCAATAATCTGGATAATCATTTTAAATTTAATCTTTCATGTCATAGAGAGATGTCTAGGCTTTCCAGGTAATATCAGTATACAAGCTTTTCTTTGCTATACTGACTAGGTGCAAAGGGAGGTGGATGTTAATCTTGCATAACCAAAAGAAAAACCAACCGAAAAACATCACATGGGTAAATAATTAGGACTTGTTGTGGGGTATTCTTTTTGCCTCCCCTCATCCCTCTACATTCTGTCTAAAAGAAAAAAACCCAAACCTTTGAAACTTAAAATACAAAGAACAAAGTCAGCAACAACAACAGCATCTGCTATGTTATATATTATCATTTGTAGTTTTAGTCATGGAGCTGAAATGAAGAACTGCTGCTTACCTTTCCCTAAGTAGTTCATTGTAGGTACATAATTTTATTTAAAAAAATATGGAATTAGAATTTTCTTTAAAATATATTCAATATATATTTAATGAATGAAATTCCTCCCTCTTCAAATATGCTTTTTTATTTGTATGTTTCATTGAAAGGGATACTCAGAATGTTCTTGCTGCACCTTCTAACCTACAGATCTTCCAGTTTGAATCAGTCCATTTATTAGAAATAATAGTAATAATAATAATTCATGTACTATTCATAGTGGTTTCCATTGCAATTTTATAATACCAGAAATTAGAGAACTTTGAAAATTGCTGGGGGGGTGGAAATAACAATTGTTAGAATATGATCAATTCTCTTATTTTAGTTAGTACTGTGTATGTGAGGTATACGTACCTGGATAAAATTGCTCTGTATGAATTTACTTTTCACATTGGGATGGCTTATTTTGGTTTGTTTTGCACATCACACAGTATATACACACAAGGTTAAAAATATGTTGAGATTCCTAATCCTGTTGTTGTTTCTTAACTATAAGAGTTAATGATTACCTCATGATTTTCCATAAGGATTCAGTGATGGAGTTTTTATTTATAGAATGGTAGAAAAAAATTGTCCTTCTTATGCTAGGCAAAGGGCTAGCAGTAAAATAAAAGTAGTGTTGTGCGACAAATTATTGGTAAAATTCTAAGAGACTAAAGTTTATACTGGTAAGTGTAGAGAAATTATATGTAATGTAACAGATTCAGATTATAGGTCCAGCTCTTGTGCTGCTCTCAAATGTGAAGTGGCTGCATCAGCATCAAGGGAAGGACAGGCTAAGAATAAAAGTAATTACTCTGTCCAAAAGTCAAGGGTGCACTCAGAGGATGCTCTTCTGGGATAAAGCATAGGACCAAAACCATTGGCAGTGGGAAAGACTCACTGGATTCAAACAAATGGGAATTCAGTACACAGTTACTGCATAGAAAAAATTTTGGTTTGGAAGCTCATCAATTAAGATTGTAAAAAACTGAAAAAAAATTACACCAACAGTAAGAGCTGCTTGATTATTCTANTGTCCAAAAGTCAAGGGTGCACTCAGAGGATGCTGTTCTGGGATAAAGCATAGGACCAAAGCCATTGGCAGTGGGAAAGACTCACTGGATTCAAACATATGGGAATTCAGTACACAGTTACTGCATAGAAAAATTTTTGGTTTGGAAGCTCATAAATTAAGATTGTAAAAAACTGGAAAAAAATTATTACACCAACAGCAAGAACTGCTTGATTATTCTGTCTGCATGGATAGGAAAGGAGAATCTCTCCTATGCTTTAAGACTTCAAGTACCATGACTGAACCAGAGTTAGAGGGTTTTCCTCCAAGATGTTATTACAAGGGCAGTGGGAAAAAGAGCTTTAAATTTTAAATTCTCTTCTCATGTTGTTCTTAGAGAATATCTCCTCAGTACATTAAAATGCATGCTAACTATTCCGATGGTCTCATTCTTGAGGCAATGTCTTGGATATTTTGTGTGACTCTCGCTTTTGACATTTTGCTTCATAAGTTGTACTTGTCTTTTATGAAGTATGTCTCTTTTATTAAAGAGATAAAGAGCTCAGATGAAATAGTGGTTATTTCATGTGTAATTAAAGGAGGGATTAAAAGCCTGTACTTTTATCTTGGAAAAATTTGGCAGATAAATTTCGGTTTTTCAGCTCTTCTGCAGATGTAGCAAAATTCAGAGCTCAGTTAAGAGTTCATGTTACCTTACGAAGAAAATAACTTGTTTTCGTTCTCTGAAGACTTAACTGGAAATAGATTTTGTTATGCGAACAAACACAACAAACACGTAGCATTTGAAGGGTTGCTTTATTCTGAATCCAAACCCAGGAGTATGTTGTTGACAAGGAAAATGTAATCCAAATTATGAAATATCAACACTGAAATTTCAGTGTATTACTAATTAAACTGTGGATAAATTAGAAAATAACACTATGAGAACGTTTGGTAAGTTAGGAAAGAATGCTCACAGTTTCAGAATGAGGGAGGGAGGGGGAGTGGAAAGAATGAAGGAGTGAAAGTAAGCGAAGTTAC
Source organism: Piaya cayana (assembly GCA_013389865.1). Lineage (NCBI taxonomy): Eukaryota > Metazoa > Chordata > Aves > Cuculiformes > Coccyzidae > Piaya > Piaya cayana. The sequence continues at coordinate 42,640 of WAAB01024494.1, read as the reverse complement.
CTCATAAAAAGGCAAAAGTTCTTTCTGTACTAATTGTGTTTAGGTATTGAGGAGATGGAATTTTGTGACTCTCTGTTGACTTCCACTATTAGGTGAAAAGGAGCCAGGGATTTTTTTTTTTAATAGAGACTCTCCTGTAAAGAAAGAGGGAAACAATAGCTAGCTGTCACAACAAGCTGATATATACCTTTGATCAGCCAAATGAATGTTGCAGGCATTTCTTATAGAAAGGAGATTGCTTATCGATCTATATCAAAATATGCATGCTAATCCCAGGCAGCAGAGAGTATTTTCAAGTGGAGTTAATAATCTGATTGCTGTCCTGTCTGGTGCAATTCACTGAACTCGGAGCTCTAATCAGTCTGGGGTCTTGCAGTCAAATGTATTTTGCTGTTTAAATTTGGATTTGTGACATTGATTGAGGAGTCCTTGTAAAGGTGTTGACAAATCAAATTGTTTGTTCCAGTAGTGTTTTGCTAGAGATCAAGTCCAAAGTAATAAGCAGTGAATTTGTTCGTTACTAGTAGGGTTGAAGGGAATGATAAAATTCACCTGCATCGTTATCACGGACACAGTATCAATAAAATACATGTTTTGAGTGAAGAAGATATATTAGTATTTGTGTTTAAATGCAGTGAGTGAGGGAAACAAAACTGCAGCACTAATTCCAGAGTTGTTAATAGCTTGGAGACAAATAATGCTTTTTAATATATATAAAACAGCTTTAGAAAATGAGGCGACGAAAAAATAAAACCAGATTTTAAAACCTTGTTGTTGTTTGGAATATAAATTAGTTTCTTGGATTAAAAAAAAAGTTAGTGAAACTACACAGTTTAAAATGCTGGTGTTTGAATCAGTCCTTATGTACTGTAGCTGTGGCTATTCTCCATGCAGTCTCTATTACAAAATTTGATTGAAAGGAATTTAAGCGTTGCTTACCTCTAACCAGCTTCTTGGTGTGTCAATCTGTCTCTCCTGTGAGCTTCTTTAGCTAAATATATTGTAAAAATATCTGCCAAATATCACCATTAGGCTGTTTCATCCATATATATGTTAGCTGTCCAGTAGGCAGTGTCTTGTAGTGATATCTAACTAAACCAGATGGAGCGTCCTTGGGAACTCTTATGGTTTCTGAGTAATCATAAGACCCTCTGGGTTGGGACCTCCAGGGTAAAACACCTCCAAGATCTCTATTCTAACCTCCTGTATAAAGGAGGATCAACTACAAAATCACGCCAGGTTACTCTGGGCTTTGTCATGTGCATCTTCATCTTCCAAGGATGGAGACTGCACAACGCCTTTAGGCAATGTCCTCATGGGAACAATGTTTTCTTTCTGTTCAGTCGCAACTACCCCCTGTTTCAATGCGTGTTCACTGTCTCTTGTTCTTCCACCACACGCACTGGCTAAGTGTCTGGTTTGTAATCTCAGCAACCTCCAGAGTGAGACTTGGTATAAATTTGTGTTGCTGTCAGGTGGTTTGTTTGCAAATTAAAACCAGACCGTGTAAGCAGATATATATTATACACTGGCAACAAGGAGGATATTTTTGAAGGGGTCTGGAGGAAGGTGTGTAACCGGAACCCCCAGATCAAGGAGGTATGTTGGGCTGTGGTTAGAAAATCGCTGGCACCTAGCTTGCATGTCCCCCTTGCCTACATCAGGAAGACTGGCCTTCTGATCCCAGAGGCTATCCAAGTTTTTACTTACCTCTTTCTCTCTTTGAAAACAGTGTCCCAGGGATGAAATACTTCTAAAAATATTTCTTTTCTGTTCCAGAACAAAAGATCATGATAGAAAATTGCATGGCAAATGGCAAAAATAAAAACTACCAGAGGTAGAAATGGACTTTTTCTTACATTTTCTAAACCTTCTCATAATTGGGTTTTGAGTCTTTTATATTTGGGCTTTCCTCCTACTGTGTATTGATTTAATGACTAGCCAAATGTTATTAAACATTTTTTTCTTTTGGAATATGATTATGTTCTCAGTTTGATAGACTGACCTTTTTCTTTTTTCCTTTTGACATGCATGTAATTCATCCCATCAAACATTTCATCTGATGTTTCACTATTCTTTCTGTTCCTTTATTTAATTTCAGTGTCTAGGGCCCCCTTCTGTTTCAGAGAAAGGCAATGAAATTCCTATGACTGTGCTGTCTGAAAATATTTTTTCCTTTATAGTGGTAACTTTTTTTTTCCTTTGCAGCCAAAATATTTCTCTTTTCTTATGAGAAGGTTTCCTAGATTCAGTGATATGGATAATTTTCTTTTATATCCTCGAGTAGTTCCTTACTCTCCCACCCACATACCCTTTGGGGTTTTTTTTTTTTTTGCAGAGATTTTGTGTCTGAGAACCATGCCACATCCCACACAATCCTTTATGAAAGAGGAAAAAATGTAAACTATATAACCCTTCCAGAACATGTTTCGAAACCACAGCAGCCATCTGGTTTTCCAGAAGGCCTGCTGTTCTTTTCATGTTTAGAGTAATAGTTTGATAACAAACTTGTCTAATAAATATAGAGCTGAAAGACAACAAATAAGTGTTCACTGTCTCCTGACATTTTTGATGTTTTCCTAATTTATAACATTAAAAACTGTTAAAACAGATGGGGCTTAATATATTCTCCTGTACAAACACATGGCTTAAGTTGTGTACAATATCAGCATGTTGGATTATGCATAGTCTATCAGATTTCTCTTCATTTATTCTGAGTTTCTCTGCAAGAACCAAGTTTAACTACTACTAAGAATTTTTTTGTAAAGGTAACCTGTTAGCAGTCATAAAGCTGAATTTGCACATAGCAGAATCATTAATATCCATGTAAACAGATTGCTTTGACACATTCACCTATACTTGTAGGAAAGGTTCCACCTGTGTAATACTGTGGCTCAGAATGTTGGAGAGTTGTAAAGATTTCTGAGGGTTCTAAGAAAAAAGAGACCAATAGTGGAACTTAAGGTGTCTATGCCTCCCTACTGCATTCATGATAAGAAGCTCTCCTAATTTGAAAATATCGCTCTGTGGAGTCATACTGTAACTTGTGGTTGTGTTTTTTTTTTTGCATAGGAAAAATAAAATTAAACCACCTGCTTAGCTACCTGTATATTTAATGTTAATAAAGTATTGAACAAGTTTGAGATCAGAACTGTCAGCAGCTATAGAAATTATTGGAAGGTTTGTGTAATCTAAAATAACAATCTAGTCTTTTCCAGAAAGATGTGTTCTAGACCAAATTTGCAAAAATCAGGATTGTATAAAATGGCTGTTTCCAGCTTTATTTATTTTGCTTAAAAATTAGGTTTTCAAACAATTTGCTATCTTAATTTTTATCAGTTTCATTCTTTTGTGTGCTAACAAAAACAAATATGCAAATGAGCTACCACTTTGCTTTCTAGCAAAATATATTTCTGTTCAAACACTTGACATTATAACGTACTTCACAGTTCTTTCTTGTAATTAGATGATAAATCTGCATTTCACTTTGACTTAATTGTTGGATTATGTGAGGCTGTTTATACTTGCATTTCCAATTAATCTACCTCTCTGTCCACCTAGATGTTCCGTAGTTTGGTTTATTTAACAGCAGGAGATGTTTATATGCATTATAAATGTTGCACTTCTTCCTGTATCCTTAAAAATCTTTAAGTACAGATAGTATTTTTTTACTTACATGCTTACTATTATTTAGTAGTCAAGGTTTTTGCTTTTATAGCCTAAAGAATCAGAATTTATGGAACTTCTGTTATTCCTGATCTCAAACTGGTTCATGGAATTAACCTTGAATGCACCAAACTGCCTTTCAGAAGGAGAATACCCAGGGTTGTACTTGCAACTCTCTTTTCTGACCTCTTTTGTTTTTATTAAAACTTCTAGGGAAGGCCTGATCTAAGGAAAGCGCTTAAATATTTCTTGCTAAATCTTAACTATAAAACAATTTCAAAGGAACTGTGGTTTATGGGTATGTAGATGGCTGCTTTTTGGACCACATTTTCATCAGGATTGTTCCATAACACAGTAGGTGCCTCATGTATTTTATCGTGTCTGTTGGGCGTTTGAGAGTTTGGGATTAGCACTGACATAATCTCTGCCACAGAGTTTCTCACTCTGGGAGGCTGGGGAGTGACTTTCCATCTGACACATTTAATGTGCTTAAGTATTTTACTCTATTGTGGATATAGCATGATGGACACAACTGAAATCTACAAAGTGAAAAATGCATAATTTTTTAAATGTAAACTTTGCCATAATGATTCATGGAAGATGTAATTCATTCAAATTGGAATTTATTTTTTCTTATGACATTTGTGCACAACTCAGTAATCTAGTTCTGCTTATGCCTGTTTTAAAGGCTTGCCATTTTTAAGAATTTGCCCCACAGCTTGAGTTTTACTTTGCTTTCTAACCTTAAATGTAAAATTAATGTTTGAATGTCACGTGATTGGACAGCTATTAATACTCATGCATGGGAAACTGGGAGAGATTTTAGTTGTCTTGTGTGTTGTTTTTTTCTTGAGTTTTGAAATATTGTCAACTACATAGTCCAGTGGATGCCTGATATTATGCTGTGGATAAGAGTCTGTTTACCATATTGATACTTAATTTAACCATGTATTATTAATGACTTAACATCTTTTTTGTGTCTTATTTACATCTTTTATTCTCTTTGTCTTTTGGAATTGTGTAATTATCAATCCATAACTCTCACAAAGAATATATTATTTTCTAAGCAGTGTAGTTTTGATTCAAATCATTCTGAAAATTTTCATAGTATGCTTTGAAATAAAGTGAGAGTATTTTTCTCAAATATTGCTTTTTTACTTCCACTTGAGTACGAAAATGTAACTGTTCTTAATTGTTCTATGCGTAATAAGTCTACAAGTGGGCTTAACTGGGTTTCGCATCATAGACCACCAGCAAATGTAATTGTATGCTATACAGTTGATGAAAAGTAAAATATATATTCTCTCAGTAAGGGTTCTTTATTATAAAAGGACTAGGTATTGCTTGAGTATTAACTATACTGTACTAAAACCCATAAACAGCTTTTAAGACATAGAGTGCACACTTCAATGCAACAATCAAATGCTTTTCCATAAATAACAAACTCGTGGAAAAAGAGGTGTTTGATTGTTTTCCAAGAATGCATTGAAACCTTACAGAGACTTTATTTGATTCCAGGAGTAGAGTGCTCGGTGGTGTGTATCAATATCAGATCTTATAATTATTAAAAACCAAGCTTTTATTTTAATATTGGAATCTGTATTGTTTACAAAAGGGAGTTTGTCATACTCTGATAAATTATTTTCAGATAATTCTCTGAAGAGTATAACATTGCGAGTACACAAGAAGATAGTTTTACTGAAAAAGTAATATACCTACTAAACACATAACTGAAATCAGTGTGTTGAGTAAGAGGGTGAGGATTGGAGAACAACTTTTCTCTAAGGTTTACTTGAAGACTCTTCTGTGCTGAGCTTTGGGTGAAGTGTCAGACTTTTTCTGTACAAATAATTAATGTGAAAAAAAGCCTGCTTTGTTTTATGCCTGGAACAGGTGACGCCTAAATGCTAAGTGCACATTTGGTTGAATGTTAGATGGTAGCTGCCTGTGACATCAATCATTTAATTTCATTGTCAGTCGGAGTAAACAGCAGTTGTTTTGTCTAAAGGTGGGACTGAGTTATGTGTGGCCTAACTGCACGGCAGATGGAATGTGGTTGCCTCTATGTATGAACAGTATCATCTAGCTATTAATATACATGGTACAGATGGTAATTTGTAACCAAGTACATAAAGCTGAAAACTACAGCAAAGTAGTATAATCCATGAAAAATAGTTTGCTTGCTTTCACTGCCATATTTATGCTCTTCATGTGTATATATATATATGTGTATATGTATATGAATGAATGAAAGGTGGCTGGCAGTGGTAAGCTCCTTTTCAGGAGTTCTTACTCATACTCAAATTTGAAACCTGTACCAAAATGGTGCAATTATTTCTTTAAAGGAGACGTAGAAATCTTTTACATACTAAAATATAAAGTACTTATTTATTCTTGAGAGTTCACATTTTTGGAAGAGCATCTGTTTTAAATTGGGAATGTATTTTTACCGAACTGTACATCTGGGAAGCTTGAGACACAAGGAGGTTAGCAACCTGCACAAAATAACAGTTTGACTTAGATTAGGAGTCCTGATTTCATAGTCCTGGCAATTTGCTGTGGTTAGTCAATCACATCGCTTGCTTTTAGTTTTGTTAAGCATACAATTGAGAAATAAATATGTCTGTGTCGCATGTCCTTATTAATGAGTACCATGGGCTGAAAGAACTAGTTTGATTTGTACTTTACGGAAGAAACTGGCTTCCTTGTTTTTTTGGATTGCCACAGGAAAACTGTTGGGGGTTTCTAACAGCTGATTTGGAGGGCAAGAAAGCATCAACTTCTCTGCATGTTCCTTGAGGATTGCCTTGAAGCATGGAAGCTGTGGGATTTGTTTTCCGCGTTCTCAGCATTTCTTGCTTTCGAGTGTCAATAGTGAGATAGGCTTTGGGGCGTNCTGGGAGAGATTTTAGTTGTCTTGTGTGTTGTTTTTTCCTTGAGTTTTGAAATATTGTCAACTACATAGTCCAGTGGATGCCTGATATTATGCTGTGGATAAGAGTCTGTTTACCATATTGATACTTAATTTAACCATGTATTATTAATGACTGAACATCTTTTTTGTGTCTTATTTACATCTTTTATTCTCTTTGTCTTTTGGAATTGTGTAATTATCAATCCATAACTCGCACAAAGAATATATTATTTTCTAAGCAGTGTAGTCTTGATGGAAATTATTCTGAAAATTTTCATAGTATGCTTTGAAATAAAGTGAGAATATTTTTCTCAAATATTACTTTTTTACTTCCACTTGAGTACGAAAATGTAACTGTTCTTAATTGTTCTATGTGGAACAACAAGTCTATAAGTGGGCTTAACTGGGTTTCGCATCATAGACCACCAGCAAATGTAATTGTATGCTATACAGTTGATGAAAAGTAAAATATATATTCTCTCAGTAAGGGTTCTTTATTATAAAAGGACTAGGTATTGCTTGAGTATTAACTATACTGTACTAAAACCCATAAACAGCTTTTAAGACATAGAGTGCACACTTCAATGCAACAATCAAATGCTTTTCCATAAATAACAAACTCGTGGAAAAAGAGGTGTTTGATTGTTTTCCAAGAATGCATTGAAACCTTACAGAGACTTTATTTGATTCCAGGAGTAGAGTGCTCGGTGGTGTGTATCAATATCAGATCTTATAATTATTAAAAACCAAGCTTTTATTTTAATATTGGAATCTGTATTGTTTACAAAAGGGAGTTTGTCATACTCTGATAAATTATTTTCAGATAATTCTCTGAAGAGTATAACATTGCGAGTACACAAGAAGATAGTTTTACTGAAAAAGTAATATACCTACTAAACACATAACTGAAATCAGTGTGTTGAGTAAGAGGGTGAGGATTGGAGAACAACTTTTCTCTAAGGTTTACTTGAAGACTCTTCTGTGCTGAGCTTTGGGTGAAGTGTCAGACTTTTTCTGTACAAATAATTAATGTGAAGAAAAGCCTGCTTTGTTTTATGCCTGGAACAGGTGACGCCTAAATGCTAAGTGCACATTTGGTTGAATGTTAGATGGTAGCTGCCTGTGACATCAATCATTTAATTTCATTGTCAGTCGGAGTAAACAGCAGTTGTTTTGTCTAAAGGTGGGACTGAGTTATGTGTGGCCTAACTGCACGGCAGATGGAATGTGGTTGCCTCTATGTATGAACAGTATCATCTAGCTATTAATATACACGGTACAGATGGTAATTTGTAACCAAGTACATAAAGCTGAAAACTACAGCAAAGTAGTATAATCCATGAAAAATAGTTTACTTGCTTTCACTGCCATATATATGCTCTTCTTTCATGAATGAATGAAAGGTAGCTGACAGTGCTAATCTCCTTTTCAGGAGTTCTTACTCATTCCCAAATTTGAAACCTATACCAAAATGGTGCAATTATTTCTTTAAAGGAGACGTAGAAATCTTTTACATACTAAAATATAAAGTACTTATTTATTCTTGAGAGTTCACATTTTTGGAAGAGCATCTGTTTTAAATTGGGAATGTATTTTTACCGAACTGTACATCTGGGAAGCTTGAGACACAAGGAGGTTAGCAACCTGCACAAAATAACAGTTTGACTTAGATTAGGAGTCCTGATTTCATAGTCCTGGCAATTTGCTGTGGTTAGTCAATCACATCGCTTGCTTTTAGTTTTGTTAAGCATACAATTGAGAAATAAATATGTCTGTGTCGCATGTCCTTATTAATGAGTACCATGGGCTGAAAGAACTAGTTTGATTTGTACTTTACGGAAGAAACTGGCTTCCTTGTTTTTTTGGATTGCCACAGGAAAACTGTTGGGGGTTTCTAACAGCTGATTTGGAGGGCAAGAAAGCATCAACTTCTCTGCATGTTCCTTGAGGACTGCATTGAAGCATGGAAGCTGTGGGATTTGTTTTCCGCATTCTCAGCATTTCTTGCTTTAGAGTGTCAATAGTGAGATAGGCTTTGGGGTGTATATAGCTGTATCACTGCTGTATCACTGTATCACAGTCTCAAAATTGCTTCAAGGTACCAATTACTTTCTTAAAAGTGCCTATTGGCAGTCATTTTAGAGACCCAGCTTCCCAGGGAGGCCAGATGTTGTCTAGAATGAAATTGTTCTGTTATGATGACAGAGATTTCACTTCAATTTTTTTTGTTACATTTACTGTGACTTAATTTGCCAAGTGCTGGCCAAGGTAGTTATTTTAGCACGCTAATTCATTCCTGAGAGAACTGGACTTTTTAAGGTTTTTGTAGCTTCAACAACTTTGCTAGACATCTAGCATTTAAGGAATTTAAATAGGTGACACTTCTGCTGAGAATGATCCTGGATTATGGTATGGCTTTGGACAGATAATATCCTTTCTGTCTCTTTCTTCTCACTAACTCTGTACTATATAGTGAGATCACAGACTCCTACAAACATAATGAACTCATTTGAGCCCTGTTCTTGACTGGAAATTATAATTGTTCGGTCTACTCTTTTTTGCATTATAGGGTCTCTTCTAGAATAAAAATTCTGTTCTAAAGTCCATGGACTTCCACAGAAATATTTATTTCCTAAAGCCATGCTAATAAGGAGTGAGCAAATGAATGCTTGTTCAGAACCCAAATTTCAAAGCCATGTATGTAGTGTATGGACTGTACTGTAAGGAGGCAGCTAAGAAAAGCAAACATTTTGTCAAAGGGGCTTACATTCAGTGTCCTGAAGGACTATAAAAGAACTCTGAAAATCTAAATCAGAAGTGAAAATTTGATTGATAGATAGATAGATGTCCAAATTAAACCTTCATACTCTACAGAAATATACAGGGAATGGGGGGGGAAAAGTCAGCATTCTCTCTCAAATATCTCAGTCTTTAAAATAAAAATAGTGGGTTTAGTAAGCATATCTAATTGTGGGGTTTTTTCAATGTTAAGTAGGTGGAATCATGCATGCATACATATATTTTATGTATCTGAATTTAGCTTTTGTTTGTTTCTAATAATGGAAAAAATGGTTACTTTTCATGAAGTACCATGCAATCAAGTCAAGGAGGAGCTTTCTGATATTTCAGTCTTATGCTGTTGTAAATATTTAATCAAGTTTTAAACATTAAAGGAGCACTTGGGCTTTTCTTATGCTGTTTTCCCAGTGGAGTTGTAGATCTTATTAAAAACATTCATTATGTTGGTAGGGCACTTTTAAATGAATCAAGCTTAATACCCAAGTTCTTCACCTTTGAAGAGATGGGTTCAAAAGTCTGGCTCAGGTCACAAGGTAAATTAGCTTGGTAACCCTAGCACAGCCCCTTGTGGATGGACAAAACTGCTCCTTGCACTTCTCCCTCCCACTCCCAATAAAAAAAAGTCCGTATTTTCATCTTTACCTGACACTCTAAAAAAACATGGGGTTTGCAAGGTACAGGCATGTTTTGGCATTAAAAGTAATTCTGTAGTTCTGTGTTCTGTCTTAAGGATCCAATTTTTATACAAGCTTTTTGTAAAAACAAAGATAGACTCGCAAATTTTATACTTTTTGTGTAAATAGTCATCCGTGTTCTGTACGTAGCCTTACTTATGCTGATAAAATTCTCAGGTTTTGTAGCAGATTGCAAACCTATTCAATCTGATATCATTGCAGTAAACCACTACTACCTTAAAATGTTAAGTTTCCTGTATTTGTGGGTAGGTAAACTTGAATTATCTAAATTAAAAATTAAATGCTGAATGTGCAGAAAGCTCTAACCTCATGTTGCTGTTATTTTTTTTCCATTATAAGAGTTGAATTTTTTTCTCTTATGAGTTTGAGGGACAGTCAAAAGTGCATTTCTTAGTTGGAAATCAAATGGTAGATGTAGATATTGGGGATGACTGATTTAAACTAGGTGCACTGGAAAGTAAATGCATGTTTTTGTCCTTGGTGACTAAAAAACTGAGGAACCATGTCTGAAAATGAAATTTTGAGATAAATTTTAATGATCATCCTATTATCTTTTTTCCTCTTATTTACAGTACTCACCTATCATCCTGAAATTTAAGTCTTCATAAGAAGGGGAACTTCTCTTTGCTCATTTTTACAGCGCTAAATGCTTATGAGTTCTTGCAGAATCTGTATTCTGCTGTAATACTTCATGCTAAGGTTTATTCACTTAAAGTTTTCTTTGTTGCAAAATGGCTGTAAAATAAGCTGTAACAAATGCTAATTATTTGGATCGATTCTTCACCTTACCATCTAGTCATGGGCTTAAGGGAAAAATCATCTGAAGAAAGTGTAGAAACACCTCTAAAATCATACCATAAAGCAGCAAATTAATCTGGTAGTATATTCATTTGCAGTTTATTTCTAGCTTTGTTTAAAGTTCTTGTTTTATTTAGTTGATATAAAGACTTTTTTTTCTTTAATTTTCAAATGTGTAACTCTTGAAGGAAAGCAGAATAAATAATTGGCTTCTATCTATTCTGTACTGTAAACCACAACAGGGTCTAATAATTTTCACAGCTAATAAATAATGTAAGACTGGCAGACCATACAACTCTGTTTAACAGCAAAGACTTCAGGAAAGCACACAGAATCTTAAGTTCTTTCATTATTTTTGACATTGATTCGTCATTAAGAAAATATATTGGTTCAGGTTAAATTGATCTGAAACATCCATTAATATGGGTGATAGATTCCTTTTTTGGTTTGTTTCCACTTCTTTGATATCTGAAATTAAGCAATGCAGAAAAAAGCTAATTGTACTTAATATTTTCCTCTGATAAATTTTGTTCTGAAAATAGGTCTCAAGATCTAAGGTGACAGGTACATGCAAGTCTGTATTAGACTTGCTGCTAATAAGGTCAGGAATACTTGACATCATCCATCTCTAAAATGGATTAAACATTAAGCAAAATGTACTAGAATATATTCACAACTACATCCAGAGAATTAATTACCCTGGAGTGCAGAAAGGTGCTTGGATGGAAATGAACATTTCTTCTCACACTTCTTCATATGCCATATGGATTTATTTCTTGCACTGTTGCTTATCCATATAATTTGTGCTAGCTGAAACTACTTTGTATACTCCTTATGTTTGAAAATCTTCGAATACTATCACTTTTATTGTTGAAAGCAGTTTTGAAGTTCACTGTTTTCATGGGTCAGATTTCTTTCTCTGTCCTTTAACTGAACTCCTGCTCTGCTCCTTACCTGCTTTTTCCTCAAAGAAACAATTCAAACCAATCGCACTGGTCTGAGATACAATACAGTAACTTGCTTAACTCTTCACAACAAGAGGATATAACTTCAGTGTTTTGTATGCTTTATTTTTCTTTCTTTCAGAGTTAAGAGCTGTGTCCTACTCACATGCAGTAGCATAGTAACTAACATCACACTCAAACATTTCTCATCTTTTGTTGGTTTATGGGTTTATGGTTTTCAATACGTTTTTAAGTATAAATCTTCATTTGGTAGGCAAGTTCTTGAGGTACATCCAATGATTCTAAAGTAAATCTGTTGAGTCTATTTTATTCCAGTTTGTAAGGTAGATTTCCTGAAGGAAATATTCCTCCCTAAAACCAAATATGGTTTTAGGCTGCACTTATACAAGGCTGATATCTGCACATTGAATTTAGCAATAGGTTAAAACCAGACAGTTTTACTCCCCTCAGCTTATTGAACTGTGGATAGCTCTAAGGAACCAAAGAAAGAAGGAAATCACTATGTTTACACATAACTTCCCTTAAACTCTATGTGAGTGTCTACAGGATACAGCTATAAATTTTGGACTGGGAGTGAAGTGCTATACGTGACATTCTGGACCATATTTTAAGCAGCTTTAATAAGTCTTTCGTACTACACAGGATATTTGTGCAGTGTCAAAATTTATAGATATATCACTGTAATTCTTCAACATTTGAGTGTAAAGTGCTATCAGACTTTGTATTTCAAACTTCATCAGATCCTGTTATGCCTATTGAGGTTCCTCATACTTCTGCCAGGTAAGACAAGGAAGGAGGAGCCCCAGGTAACTTATTAACTTTAATTTAAATTAATTTTGGTACAAGCAGGACTGTGTATGGTTATAAATATTCTGAAGTTCTTCCGTGAATGAGTGGTTTCAATATTGCAAAGGTAGACAGGGAGTAGCCAGTAAAAGCAAGAAGACAGAAGATGGAGAAAGAAGGGCTCCATCAAAATAACTGTTTAACTTATTATGGCAACAATTACAAAGCTTATTAACATTTCCCTGATATACAAGGACATCGAAATTTGTTTAATGTTAACTAAACAAATCTTACTGTATAAATGCTTATTTATATTTTTTTTCATTTTAGTGGGATTAGTGGAAAAAAAAAATCACCTATGCTAGGGAAGTGACTATTTCCTTATTAATTTTCTAGGTAATGTGTAGAAGACTTTTGTGTTGTAAAAAGTTTCCAGTGGATTTTCAGGATATTAGGAATGTGTAAAACCATACATAGCACTATAAGAGCCATGGAAAACATTTCCCAGCATCAACAAGCTATCATAAGGCAGATTTTTCAAGCACACTTTTGAAATGAAAGAATTAAAATGCATCCCTCCATTCTGTTACCATTTTATCTTAAATCAAAGAATGTCATATTGACACTTGATGATTTTTTTTTAATAATCCACCATTTATAATGACCATGTTTAATTGCTCTAATTTAAAAAGACTCTTATCTGATTGCCTGCATGCATATAACAAAAAACATAATTGTCTTGAGCAAACCACTGAATAGATTTAGGAATCTTCAATAACAAAATTACATTAATAGCATATGCTATTAAAGATGATTGATGGCAAAATTGGAAGCATACTGGTTTTATACCACACAAAAGCATACGGTGCTTTGAAGATGGTTCTGAGAGTGTCAACAAAGGTACAAAGAAGAAAAGCAGAGTAATACTAAAATTCCCACTTTACCAAAAAAAAATGTATTTGGTACTGGGGAAGATCAAGTTTTCTTTTACTTGAGATGACAATATTTCTTTACGTTTTCTGAATGTCTTGTCTATATGATTACATATTTCAATAGATATTGTGTTTAAATTTGTTCAAATACCTACTTTATATCAGAGAAGAATAAGCTTAACACGTAGCCAGCTTTTCAGAGACCCCAAAAAAGGAGAAATCTATATTATCTCTCAGTTGGTTTAATCCATCTTTTACTGCAGTTCTGACTGTGAAAATATAAGGAAACGTGAGTTCCATTAATTAGTTTGCAACTTTCTGTGTTTTGAAAACCTGGTTCTGAATTTGAGAAATCAACATGCTCTACAGAAGGAATACAGGGAAAGTGATGAAGAACATAACATTTTTAATGTGTAAGTTGGTTTGAGAATAGCTTCTGGTTTTATTGGTAGCATGGCTGTAATGTGTAGACCTCTAAAACTCCCAGGTTTTACAGCAGGCACCTTTTTAATACATATATTACTTCTGCAAGGACATGAATGTAAATTATATCTACCCTACTGCAGTTTCACATTAGTCTTCTGATTTTTATTTTTTTTAATACCTTTTAAAGTAACATTTATTTTTCCATGTCTTTCTGAAATTCACAGTGCAAGTTTTAAAGGATGTTTGCTATCATTCAGTTTTCTAAATATTAGCATATTGTCTTTCTATGTTCATATCTAAAATAATTCTTGGGAATAGGGGATGGCTTGTTTCTGAGGTGCTTTAACCCTTTTTATTTTAATCACTTTGCTTAGTAACAGTGTAGTCAGGAGCACCACAAGTCCTTGAATGGATTCATTCACAACCCCAGTTTTTCTTTTGTTGACCATTTTTCAAGTGAACAACTTTTGAAAATAATTTGACTAATGTTTAGTTACTATAAAAATTTTTTTTCTGTATTGTACATAAATAGATTTTCATATGTAATGAGTGTGTACGGAAGGGGAAATGTTTTAGAAAATGGCTGAAATGCTTTACTTTTTGTTGTTTTTAAAATCTGTGTAAATATTCTTGCTTTCTCGCACAATACCTGCACTGGTGTGAAGCATCCCTTTGCCAGTTTAGCAGTGAGATCTGCATGAATGGCGATGGAAATAGTTTGAAAAAGAAGGCTTATTGTAATAAACTATTTCTGTATGAGTTTCTGTGGAGTTCTTTTGAAGTTTTCCACAAACACTTTAGATGTGAACTTTTGTTCACAGTTACTGGAAGAAATTCCTAAGGATTTCTAGTTCTGATATATAAAAATTGTTGAAAGTGGCAACATAGGTCAGAACCACGCTAAAACCGCTTCTTTAATACAACTGGCTGTCGAAAGCTTCCTCCAGGTTCCTTCTCTAAGGGTCATATCTTCCATCTCTTTCTGTCTCCTTATTTTTTCTTTTTTGGAGGTTATCCAGGGGACAGAAGTTATCTTGTCACCTTTTTGGTCATTGTTATGGGGAAGTCCACCTCCGACTTCACTCTTTTTTCTGCCTATTTGAACTGGTTAATAACTGTTCAATTGTCTCCTGTCACACGGTTCAGTTAAAAAGGGCATCTAATTCTTACTATAAAATGGACATTTATTGTACTGTATCCTCAAAATATGCATTTATTTTTTTTCTTTTACTGTAGATTTCATGTGTAAATGAATGCAGAAATTCAGGTCACTTTTTGTACAATTATTTGTACAATGTATCATAATTTAAATGATAGTGAAACATAACACTTCAAGTAGTTTATTTTTTTAATTTACAGCATCACATAGACGGTTTGAAGCTAATGAACTTCTGTTACAAACATCTAATTAAGAATCCTGTTATTGTTTGGTCTTCTATGTAATGCATCGTATTACAATATGGAATCAGACATTTTGTACTGTTTGGTAAATACTTAGAATTAATAATTGTATTTGTACTGGTTTATACTTCCATGGGCACAGATTTAAAGTTAGCACTTTGGTTTTGTCTGGGGGTTTTGTTTTTGGGGTTTTTTTTACTTTATTTTCTCTTATATTCTTAGATAATTGTGTGTGAATCCCGTATTTTAGCCTTTTATAAAGCTGCCACAGTTCTTTATTTGAAAACTGGTCTTGTCCAGGAATGAGGAAAATGAGCAAATATTCTTGCTTTGGTCCATGTGAGTTGGAAATTTTGTCTTTGATTCTTTGTGCCAAATTTTTGTATCTCATAATGTGCTTGCATCATAGTTCAGTTAAATTTATTTGGAAGGCTTCAGTTGATACTGTGCTATCAATCCTTGTGCATATTATTAATACATCCTCAAGAGAATTTTCCATCTGTAGTAATTACTGCTGACAAATGTTATTTTTGGTTTCTTCAGAAAATTCTTTTGTACTGTAAAAGACTTACTGGTGATTTCAAAGATGCACAGAATCCTTCCAGTTAGCCTATACAGTTGTAGCTGTATTTTAATACCTCATTAAAAGATTTTAAAATATTTTGAAATAGAGGCTTTTTTTCTTTTTCTGGCAGGCAGGTGGAGGGGTACTGCTAGCAGGACCCACTTTGTTAGTGTGAAAGCAATCTCATAAATTTTTATTGAAATGAGCTCATTACTTTTAATTTTTACCAGCTCTTTAGTGATTCAAGGAATAGTTTTGAATTTTTTTTAAGAACCACCGATCAATTACTTAAATGTATGGATTATTATTAGATGTGCAAGTCGGCATTTCAAGGATGGTGTTAAAAATGTTTTGTTGGCATTTAGTCTATGGCTGAAGTATGGGTTCTGTGATTAATTTATGATCAAGAACACTTAAGGATGTATTTTCTCTGCTGATTGGCTAGCTGTTCCCTTCTCCGCCCTGTTTCCTCCATCAAGGAATAAACTTTATTCAGGACATACCGAGCATCTCTGACCTATAATTAGCATTTCTCTGAATGTAACAGATTCAGTTGTCAGCTTCGAGGAAATATACCTTCAG
This sequence comes from Piaya cayana, assembly GCA_013389865.1. Lineage (NCBI taxonomy): Eukaryota > Metazoa > Chordata > Aves > Cuculiformes > Coccyzidae > Piaya > Piaya cayana. The sequence goes on along the minus strand of WAAB01024494.1, from coordinate 26,111 downwards.
GTGGTAGAGTTAATCAAATACTGAAGTTTTCTCATAGCTGCACAGTACACAGAATTTTTCAGTGATACAGTGAGAAAAGTACTCCTATAATAGTAACTCGTTGACAACATTTGAAGTGAAAATTGCCAGAGTTCTTGAATCTTTACACATTTCTGTGACTGATCATCATTTCCTTAGAATTCCAGAGACTTGTGTGAATCATGCCTACAGGGTACATATGTTAGATGTTAACAAGAAAATACTTCCCAGAAATCAAAAGTAAGATTCTTAAAGCTTTTGAAGTGCACCTACAAGGCTAAATGATTAGAGCCTTGTAGAACAGAACGAAGAAATAATTCATTTGAGAACTAAAAAGTTGGAAAGACTTAAGTCATAAAAGGAGGACTTGTTATTTCTCAAACAAAGTAACTGTAATGGCATAAGCGTAAGTATATTTTAGGTCACATGTGCTGTAGAAATGTTTAATTATCACTCCGGTGATGTGTCTTTTTGTTAATTTATTTGGATGCAGCTATCATACCCCATTAAATGCAGCTTAAAATAACATATAGATGCTATAGCTACATAATCAGAATCACATCATTAGGCATTCATCTAACTGCATCAGTGAAATTAAAGTCTAATTTTATATTCAGTGTCGGTAATTCCTACTGTATGTACCACTGAGTTACTTCCAGCTACCAGCAATCTTATGAACTTCTCAGTTGTAAATACTTCTGTATATTTCTTTGTCACCATATTCCAGTCTCCAAATAGTATTTCAGAGGTCTCTCATGTTAATATTTACCATAATTTTTTTTTTGCATTTGGGTTCAGTATAATACATTCAGTGTAGTCTTTTAAACATTTAAGCAGAGCACTGAAATTAAAACTAAAAAAAACCCTCTACTAAAACATGCATTTATGTATGTAAAATTAGATTTTACGATACTGACAATTTGTATATTAGACTTTAAAGTAAGTCTGGTCCTTAACCGGGGCTACATTGCTGCCCTTAATAACGTGATGGAGGAGTTTTTCCTGCAAGCGAACTAATTAAAATCAATACACCAAAGAATTTACCTCATTAGTAAGAGTGGCAGAATAGGGTGCTACCTTGTTATTCAAGCATGGGTATTTAACAGACTCGGAAGATTTGGCTGTGGTGCATTTCTGGTGCAGACACTCTTAAGCACTGCTAATATATACAGCGGGACTACATTAAGCTGTTTTGTAGCTACTTAGAATAAAGAAAGAAAATATAGTGTTCAGTGTATTACAGTCACTTTAAAATATACCTATATATATATTTCCTTGTTCTTACAAAATTTTTAATACATGAAACTATAGGGCTTTTTTGAATGTTCCTGCATAAGTTCTGTGAACACATAAGGATGTTTTAAGATAAGCCGCCAAAGAGTAATTGGACTTAAATATAGATGTGGTTGAAAATCAAACTAGAATTGAAAGCTTGCTGAAATGCCGGAGTTGATTAAGATTTGCAAAACTTACCAGTCACTTTGCAGTGTTTGCGTTTGCAAATAGAGCCTAAATTTTGGAACAATAGTCAGCATGCACTTTAAGTCTTTTCAAAGTGTCACTAAGAGGATTTGCTAGGTTAGAGGACTTAACTGAAGGCAGAGATTTGATTCCTGCTGCCTCCTGTATAATAGTTGGCTACTGATCAGGACACACCCAAAACCTGCTGCTTTTCCATGTAATCTGAAGAATTCGTGGGTCTTAGTGTTTGCAGTATTCTGTTGGCTAGGAATAGTGAAATCTTCAGATATGGCGATGACCTTTAACAGAAAATCTGTAGTACTACTAACACAGGATTTCTGAATCTCAACACCGGAGGAAATCTACACAATTAATCTAAACTAGAACTAACTTTTTTTTTAAGGAACTGGAAACAAAAGAAGACTTGTACTGAACTCTTAGGCTGCATAGTCTTTCAAGCATACCTTTTAAATATTTGTTTAAATCTGGTTATAGATATCCAGTATACTGGATAGGGCAAGGTTATGATAAACTCCTACCTCTCACCTTGCACAGTGCTTTTTGGGACAGCTAACTCTTCACCTGTGAAAATATCTTTTGGTTTTGTTACTCAGGCTAAGGTCCCAGGCTAAGTGTTTCAGAAGTTCTCTGTGGGCAGCGCTGGTATACGGAATGGGTTTGGAAGAGCAAGTTATTCAAATAGGTGTATAATAGCCATGTGTTAGTCTTGTGTAAACCAAAACACCAAAACCAGTTTTCAATCACTTCAATTCATTGCCAACCAGTTCTCGTAAAAGAATGGATAAATGCCATGATATTTTCTCCTGGTTTTAATATTCTTGTTACAAGAAGCATCTGTAGCTTGATTGCTACTATGAATTGTTAAACTTCGTTAGGTGTCGTGGGAATAGTACTTGCTACTAAAATGTTGGATCAAATTTTTATACCAGTGGTAATACCTCAATTTTTGGCATTTGGGCCATGCATGGAAGAGTTGAACTAAATTAAGAACAGTAATCCAATATAAGACAAAATAACATTGAAGTAGTCCTGATTTTAATTTCTTATGCAAATAAGATTGGTGCCTTTGTGTGCTCAAGTCACTTAGGATTATGCTTCAATTCAGAGTTGTTCATTTCCCTAAACGATCCATGGTTTTGCTAAAGTATTTTGTGCAAATTCTCTTACCTGCTTCCTTCACCACTACCTTTCCCACCCACCTTGACCCACCATAAAAAGACCCTCAGGTTTCTGGCACAATTAAAAGATGGTTAGATAAATTCTTTGAATGCATTGTGTAGGTAGATATACCACATTAAGTGAAATAAATAGTTGATTCTATCAGAACTTGGATTACAAGTATTTCCACTGAAAGTGAATAATAAAAGCAGCACTTGTAAAAATGTTGGGGAAAGTAAGCACAAATGTTCAAAGGCAAATAATGTACAGAGTAAGATGAAATTATTAGTCTTTATAAAATGATATAGAACACTTCTGTCCAATGAGAGATTATATACTATCCTATACAGAAGAAGAAATTTTATACCATATTACCAAACAAGGTTATAATAGAGTAGTTATGTAAAGGATAATAGTATGTTCACTCTGCAGTCATAAAGATTATGAGTATGAGCACTTCTGGATAAGAAGGTGCAGACTATGTTCATTTATAATATAGTCTGCATATATATTAAAATATGCACGGACACACATATATGTTCATAAGTATATATAAAAAACTTTGTGAACAGACACCCTGTTTCATATTTCTCCTGAAATAAATTTTAGAGTGTAATTTCCTAGTGCAATAGGTAGTTAAATATGTTCAGTAGTTACTTCTGACAAATCTTTCAAAATTTTTCTTGTTTTCATATTTCTTCAAAGACAGCAGCAGCTGTCTAACAGCAATGATGAAAGCACTCTGAACGATCTTATTCTGCTTTGAAACAAGCCAAAGTTCTTTCCTACTTATTCTTAATTTTACCTACTATTCAAATAAAAGAAGCTGTAACACCTAAGGTTACATCCTTGAGTGATTTAAAGTTTTTTTTAAGAAAAGAATCTTATTACTTTCTGTATCTTTTTGGCAAAACAAATATTTGTTTTGTTTACCTATGTTTTGGGATATTCTTTTACTGTTACATTGAAGGAGAAGATACATAGTGTAAAACAGCAGGTGGGTGTTTAGATCAGTATCTTGAGTCACTGAAACTCATTTAATACATCCCGTAATCACTAATCTGGAAGTTGTCGAATTTGATAGAAGGATTTTAAAACTTCAGTCATATAATAAATCTGGAAGTTTCGTAGCAGACTACTGGTGAATGCTGTGTTCACTATCAGTGATGATTCACTGTTATTGTAACTATTGTAAAATGCTCTAAAACTGCTCAGCTAGTTAAGACAGCTGAAGTGTTTATAAAGAGGAACCTGTAACTTAAAATGATTTTTTTAAAGATAGGATTTCTATGAATGTCGTTGTCGTTTGTCAAGAACATAAGGTATTTGGAAATGTGGACTTGAGTTACATGAAATAAAGGTAGATTATGTCTTTGCAGTCCAAATCACGTATAGTTCTGTGCAGCATAGAGGGGACTCTAGGCTGTCTCAGTCGTGGGACCTGCTCAGTTTTCCTGTTATGGACTTGTGATGAGGGGATGGTTAGTACACTTCAGTCTCATGGCTTTGAGAAAAATAAGTATTCCTACTGATATTGTTACATTTGTTTCTTCACTCAATTTGTTCAGGAGACTAGAAGGTAACATTGACTATCAGTGTTATCTGAACAGATTAGAGGAAACCAACGAAGTGTAACAAACCTTTTTCAGGACCAACGGTGAAAATTAGTCTATAAATAATAATAGTAATAGTCTTCTACTAAAAATCCCATACAGAGGTGTTAAGTGGTCTGCATTATGCAGGAAGTAAAACCTTACAAAGATGTTTTCTTCGTTAGAAATGTGAGACTTGCCTATGTATATGACGGAGTCACACATGAACAGATAATGACAATTCCTTTCAGAAGAATTAGCAAACTTGTGAGTCTGTTTTACTTGAGCAGTGATAATTAATTCTCAATCCACCTCCATCATTTTAAAGCACCTGAAATCTTGTGCTGAGCGTACAAATATAAGTGTTGATTGGTAAGTGGAGCACTAGTAGCTTTTGAAAACTGGAATCTCTGTCCTTAAAATAGGATCTAACACTAATTTCTTTTATTAATGTTTCAATAACTCCTTTTTTAGATTGAGATATGAATATTTTCTGTGTTCTTAAGTATCATTTTTATGCATGTAGAACACATAATTTCAAATTTTTTGTTTATAAATGACAAGATGTAACTACCAATCTTTGAATAAATTCTTATTTTACAAATTATTCACAATGATGATGCTACGGTTTGAGAGATCTTAGTTTGCTTAAACTCTTCCTCATGACTATTCTACTGCTTCCTAGATATGTTCAAGTGTTTGCATGATGTAGTTTCTTATGAATATGAGACAGCAGCTGATAACCTGTCTTCAGTTTCAGTAGCTGCTACTGTCTGCAAGAGACTTCTGAAAACACTTAAAAACACTGAACTTATCTCAACATTGGTGCATATCTACAATTACCTTGGAATAGGAGGCACTTTTTAATGGTAGGTTTCTCTGTATGGTCTCTGTCATAGAAAAATGGAAAATATTTCACATATGTGTTGCAATACTTCCAACTAAATCACCCAGTGTGTAGCTATAAAACAAAAACAAACAAACAAAAAGTTGTGCCTTTTCAACAGTGTCTTTCACACACACACACACACACACACACACACAAAAGGAAAAGGTTTTTAACATCTTAGTGATTATGGAAAAAAATACCTGGCAGGAACATGCTCCTTTCACAACTTCTGGTCAGCACATATATGAAAATGTCATGAGAGATTTGTGTGATCGCTATTGTTTAAAACTGGGGTCATACAGTATAAGAAGAAAATAAATCTTAAATATCCTTATTATTTGGCTCACAGATCCAGTTCAAATGTTAAGTAAAATCGTGCAACTGTTGGTGCTCTGATCAAA
>WAAB01024494.1:0-10378 GCA_013389865.1 Piaya cayana | reverse complement strand
AAGAGTATTTAGAATAAATGGCTAGACAAGTGATATAGCAGAATCTTTATGGTGTTTGTGCATTGCTGCTGAGATAGAGTTTTTGCAATGTACGTCTCTTTGGGTACCTTTTTTGTTAAGATTGTTGATCTTCCATACGAATTAGATTTCCTCAGAGATTTGAGGTGTGTTTCTAGTAATACGTTTCACTCCATGCTTAGCCGTGTACTCTCTCATGTATATTTTAAGTTTGCAATAGATTGTAATGCTTTTTCTTCACTAAGACAGGAAAATAAATCTGGGAAAAATATCTCGCACATACAAACATCATCAGAAATGGTTTAATAGCTGTATTTTTCCCTCTCTGCTTGTGTTAAAGATAAAAACTTACTATTAATTACACTTCAGCTGACTCTAGTATTGCATTCCAGAAGAGACTACCAGTAAACAAAGTTATTTCTGAATAGCCTGGGAAAGGAAATGCAGGTGATTGAGTGATCATATTTCACCAGTTCATTCAATACTACTGAATATTATGCTATGAAGAAAATTGTTTTCTGTAAAGGGAATTTTGAATGAAATATGAACATTCAATTTCATGTGCAAACAAATGAATCTGAGATACTCTATGTAATATCCACCTTCTTATCTTTCTGCTTATTAATTGAAGGTCATTGATTCACAAGGAGATAAAATCAAGTGGTTGCATGTTGCAACAGACTGTTTATTTGTGCAATTTTAACAGACAAATCCAATAAAAAAATTATAAAGTTTCATTAGTAAGAACAGGCCATAAACAGTACCTAGTTACAGACAGATGTTCAAAAAGTGTTTTATTACTCAGAACACAACTGTCTATCTGACTAATCCTGCAGCCATTCTTATCTGTGTAGTATTTTGGCTGTATGTACATTATCAAAGGCATCATCTTAGTTAAATTATGCATAACTGACATTCTGTTAACTACACATTTTGTTATCAGAGTAAAACTTGGATTTTTAGTAGTAACTTCCTGTGGAGTTCTCAGAGTCAGTTACTAGCGGAATTACTTTAATCACTTATATATTTGCTTTCTAGTTAATATGAAGTGTGTATTGTACCCAAACATCATGCTTTATCTTTGACGTGTCTTCTCTGTGGTCTTGCTTTATGCATTGCATCTGTATTGTGTACTTTTCTTTCAAATTGCATGAAACAAGTAGTGAAATTTTTATGGGATAGGGTAAAAAAAAAAAGTGGGATCTTAGTAAGAATTTTAAAAAGATAGCTACTTTTAAAAGGTGCAGCTTTGGGTTGGTACGAGTCATGCAACATCTTGCTAGTGTCTAAGAGGGCTCAGAAGTGTCTCCTGTCTGTAGAACAGTCTCTCCTTAGGTTAGCTGGTTCTATGTGTAGCCATCTTATCAGTGTTATTGCTTGTACCAGTGACTTCAATGGTCTGACTTTCATTTAATGTGCTTTCTCTCAAATAAAGTCCTGTGGAGTACAATGGTATTTCAGTTGTTAATTGAATTGAAGTCCTGTATAGGCAAAATTGCCATTTAATGGACTGGTAACGGAGATAGGGATTGGTTTTTTTTTCTTAATCTGAAGTTCTGAAGCAGGTCTTAAAAAATTACCCTGGCAGGTTCTGAGAATCTTTATAGCTTTTATCTTTCATGAAGATGAAAGATCACTTTGTACTTGTATTGTTTTGTACATGATTTTTTTTTGTTATATTATTTACATCCGTCAATTGCTACAGGACAGTGTTGAGAGAGGATGTTGTGCTTAGGTGATAAAGGTTGTGATCTGGATTAGTAAAACAGTTTCCTGATTGACAGTATCGAGAAGGTATTCTCTGCATGCTATAGGTCATATTTTTAACATGCGATCTCTGTCAGGTTTTGTATCATTTTACACTCTTCCTGTCAGATTTCACTTTTGGGTGTCTGAACTTGTATTTGGAAGGTGTTGGTCAAAATATTCATGTGAGGACCTAAGCAGAATCTTTACTGTGTTTTATTACAACTAATACTAATTGAGATGACAATGATATGCTAGACCCTTCATGAACAAAATGTGGAGAGAAGGCAAATTTTGTAAATAGCAATGTTTGTTGCAACTGAATTAATATTCTTAAACATATGAATAGCTTCATTTTGTCTTAAATCATATGTACTTTATATTGTGTCTGTACAGTACATTGCCATGGTAAATAGCCTAGTCGTCAAGAGAATTTTTTTTTCAAGTTAGGTCATAAGCCACCAGTCTGACTTTTGAAAATGTGCCAAATTCAGAGAATAAATGTCATCTCTGATGTAATAGTTAAGGTCTGTCATTAAGCAGAAACCTGTAAGTAGTGATTCAGTTCTGTGTTTTCTTTTCTTTTCATTCCCCAAACAGCCTCTGTTTCTAGTGGCAGATTTAATGGTATGATTTACAGCTCTGAAAGACCTTTATCAGGGCCAGAAAAATGACAAACAATAAATATATGGAGCATTATGTTAACAGCCACCACACAATACCTTGTCAGTTACAGCTTGATAGTGATACATTTTAATTTTCTCTTTCATAAAAAAATCTTGGCATGTATGCCTCATTTGAACGCAGACTTGGAAGTCAAGTGTGTCATCCAACCATGCAGTTTATCGCCCTCTATATTTTTTGTCCTTTTCACTTAATGTCATCTCTATGGCAACAGGCATCGCCCTGGAAATAATTTTCAAAACAGCTTATTTGTTTGAGGGGGACTGACTGAAGTTCAAAGATGTTTGGTTTAGAGGAGCAGGTTTAGTTTATGTTTAATAATAATTCTGAAGAGTTTCATGTAAGCAGTACGAAACGGGATGCAGAAAGAGAAAGAGAGAGAGATTGAGAAGATATCCTTGCTAATATGCTTAATGTTTTCACATGCCACAGAAACCAGCAGTAAGAAGAATAATTTGACCTTTGAACTTCCATTTAGTCCAAAACAGATATTTCTCTGAACAGAATAACACATGGGTCCTTTACGGGCAGAATGTGGAGCCTTTACAAGTGTGCTTGCAGGGTTAACAAGAGTGACTACTTACCTCAGAAAAGAATAGACTTTTTTTCCTTCTGGATTTCTGTTTATGGTTCCTGATCAGAAGTTCAGTAAGAGCTAAATACAAAGGGAGTGTTTATGGTTTTGTCCATTTTACTTAGGTATTTGGTTAGGGTTTGACTCGGTTGGTGTTACTTTGATTGCTATGGATCTAAATGTGCATTTCAGTAGAAACCATCAATATAAGTAACAGCAAAATTGAACCTTTCGCGGGTGGTATCTGTTCGAATTTGCCAGTGGCCATATTTAGGTATCATGAAGTAAAAGCCTAGCTAGATGATCCCAACAGTGTTTATTTTTTTTCATAAATAGTACATGTTACAATTTTGTTGGTCTTTTAAATACCATAAATATTTAAGTGGATGAATCCTGCTTAATAGTATCTGCAAATGTTCTAAGTCTCAAGACTTAGAATTAGACCAGGGGGTTTTCAGAAAAGCAAGTGTGAAATATTTTGAAAGGAACAGTGGTTTTTAGAAATTTAGTAAGTAAAAGACAGCATGTAACCAAGGAGAATGTCTCTTGGGGCAAGGGCTGCAAGACTCGGCTGCTGCTGTGAAACTGGGGTCTGGTCCCACAGTCATACAGCTAGTAGACCGCAGGCTCCTTCCCTGCTCGGGACAATTGTACTAGAAACTGTATTGGAGAAGAGATCTTTGCACTGTAGATGCATACTTTTAGCTCATAGGAGCCACCAATGAACTATGTACATATCTACATTTTGTAGAAAACAGAATTTTTGAGCTGTTCCAAGTTGATAAGGGTAGAGAGGACTTCATGTTTTTAAATAATCTTTTTTTCCTAAAAGCTTGTCCCTCTAAGAGCATTTTAAGGACAGGTAAATAAGTTCTTGCCTATGAATTCTGCTTTGGTTTCCATTCACTCTAGTGTACTGATGTGAAGTAAAGTTAATGAAGAATATAATGTCTTGGGTTTGAGGGTTTTTTTGTTTTGTTGGTTTGGTTTTTGGTGTTTTTGGTGGTTTTTTTTTTTAGAAGAGGTAATTTTGCTAGCATAAGACTCTTGGTTTGGACTATATCCTCACTCTGAAAATAGAAATATATGTGATTTTTAATTGAATTCTATAAAACAGCAGGTGAATATTTATATTGCCTTTTGTTACTTTATTATTAACCATTTTGTTCAGTTTAAGGTAAGTTATGCTCTTTTGTCTCAGACTTCTCTAAATGCATGATGGGTTCAGTTGCATGTATGATTTTTACTGTTTTAAGGGTCAGACTAATTTGTAAAACTTCTTTAAATAAGGAAATTCCGTCTTAAGCATAGGGTGGCTTTCTGTTTCCTCCAAGTAAAGTGTTGGTGAGCATATAACAAGTTTGCTTTATGTTTAGCATTTATGGAAAAACCATATTTTTAAAAAAATTCTTTTTCTTTCACTGTGATCCTTTGCAGCTCACAGGGGCAGTCCAATGCAAGCAATGTTTGCCATCTGCAATTTAACATTGAAGGTCTTGTAAAGTATCAGATGTGCATACTCATGGTTATGAGCACCTGAAGTAACCATTAAATCAAGCCCCAAACTTCTAAGTGTTATATACATTAAAAACCTTAAGAAGTTAAAAAAAAATATTAATCATAGCTATTCACTGAGTGTAATAAGTAATTAAATTTTAACCAAACCTTGGAGACCCCCATACATTTGTTTCGCTGATGATCTGCACTGGAAAAGATGCAGAAAGAAAACTGGTCTTCAAAAATTGTTCTCAGCGATGTTGCTCAAACATTTAGAGTGAAGTAGTATTTAATTCTCCTTCCAGTACCAAGCAGGTAAGTGCTTACAAATGCACGCTTCTTGGCACCTGGTAAAGGGAGCCTTCCTTCAAACCATACAGTGCATGAATTCAGGAAAACAGCAGATGAAAGAAATTACAGAAACTTTCCACATTGTCTGGGTTGATGGCTGTTACCACTACCAGCTTGCAGTGGAGAACTGTGGCGAGAAGGCTACTATTTAGAAAATGGTGCAGTGAAAGATGTGGAATGAAAAGCAACCCCAAGGGAAGACCTGCTTTTTGGTGTTTTGCCATTACATTAACTAATGGATTTCAGTGGTTTCCTTCCTTCATGGTCGACAGTCACATACGCATAAACACACATGTATGTTCAAACTTCTGTGGGAGGCGTGGAGGAGAAATAATGGTTTTCTTTGCAATAATTCAGATCATATGGTATAGTTTGCTATAGCTCATAAGCTTATGATGGTTAAATTACAATAGCATTTACTAAACAAAAATAGTCTTTATGACGTGGCTTTTAAAATGGTACCTTTCCCTTTCTCAGCATTGTTAGGAAGTAATGTTTTTAAAATGTTTTATACAACCTTGGATTTCTGGCTGGCGTTCAACAAAACTGAAACCTGCCATTCAGAAATTAAAAAGGAAAGGCAGCGTAGATAATAGGATATCTCTTTAGCCAAAGGCAGGTTTTCAGTATTTCCATTTTGAGGATTTTTCTACTTTCTTTATAACTTCTTAGAAAATTTTCTGGGCTTTGTATTTTTCTTTGGAAAAAAAATGTAATCATTTCAAAAAAAGAAAAATCAGTAAAGAACAGCTAGTTGTGAATTGATGGCAGGGAATGTTCGTGATGATGTCAGTTCTCGTTAAAATTGAGCAGATTGTTTCTACAGCAAACACTAACAAAGCAGAAATCCAGGTGCTTTCCTACTTTCCCTCTCAGCTCTCTGTTTTATTTCTATGTTTGATTTTATTCTCTCTTGAAAAAATAATTCTTTCATTAACATGAGGAATGCAGAATTTCATAGGTACTCTATCCTCGCTATGTGCTTGAGAAGAATATAGTAAATAAAAATAATTCTATAAGATTTTGTGTCCCCATAAATAACAGAATGTGCTATAAAAGTACAGTAACTAATGAATATAACCCCTTCCACTGTTCTGAGGACCAGAGGTTCAGATGGGCTGAATTTGGAGTTCCCAGTGATTTTAACAAGTGTTGAATGCAAAGTGTTTCTGTTAAACAGATCACAAAACCAGAGAATTGTTTAGGTTGGAAAAGACCTTTAAGATCATTGAATCCAACCATAAACCTAACACTGCCAAGCCCCCAGTAAACCATGTCCCTAAGCACCACATCTACAGATTTTTTAAATACCTCCAGGGTGGCAACTCAACCAATTTCCCTGGGCAGCCGGCTCCAGATGCAGATTTTAAATTTTTGTCTGAATCAAGTTTCTATTCAATTTATTTTCTTTTTGTAGCAGAGTATTAAACATAATAATTTATTTTATAGCTTTATTTGAATGATGAGAAGATAGTTCACCTTACATTTTAATTCCAATATGCACATAGACAAAATATTAATGCTTTGCAATTTTAGCTTTGCTAACAGTGCAATTGAAACTATACAGCAAAAAAAAAGAGCTGATACAGTTTAAAAAAACATTCTGAAGTTTGCATTTTTGATGCTATAACATAACTGAAGACTTAAGCTAGACACCGTAATGCTTGTGAAGTGTTCTGCTTGTAGAATAAGGCAGAAAGAAGAATGGATGATAGGATTCCCAAGAAGTCATTAATCCCCTTTCATTTGACTAATTGAAGAACATCACTTCATTTCCTGATGAAAATTTATCAGTGCAGATGTGCTGAACCGTTAGTTTACCTCTCAAACTAGTTATCATGCCTAGGCTCAACTTTTTTTTTTTAGTACGCTATTCTAAATCACCTGAAAACTTCTCAGGTGATCTAAAGTTTTGCATTCCAGGGGAGGTTTTTGGATCATATTTTCTTCCCAGAAGCCTTCTGTGTGAGAGCGAGGTGCCGTGAAACAAGCTCGAGTCAGAGAAAGTTCTATTTTCTGTCTTGATTCGGACAAATGGAAGATCAGGTCAAGGGATAGACTGAGATGTTGGCCAAATAGACCCTTGGGGAGACTGTCTTGATCTGAAATGTAAAGTATTGAAGTTTATCAGCTACAGATTTGACAGGCATATTGGCCTATATAAAATCTAATGTTCATTCCAATAGATTAATAGTAAATTTTTACCCTGTACCTCCTTTTCTGGTTCTTCTTTTGAAGAACTTAGAGCAAGTCGGTCTTCAAAGCCAATTATTAGCATGCTGCCCTGAGCATTGTAATTAGTTTGCTATAGACAGGTGATTTTGAAGACTAATCCCAGAAACTGCCTCTGGCAAATTTTCTTAAATCCTTCATAGCTTCTTGAAGTGTGATTGCAAATAGATCTATTCTTCAGGTTTGCAACTGCAGAATCTGATGTTTACAACTTGCCAATACAGAGAGGGGTTTGGCAAACCTGATCCAGTAAAAGGGAAGCTGGGAAACAGCCACGCTGGAAAGGTAAACAGAAGTGTTTGGTCAGTGGTGAAAACTGCAAAAGTGAAACTCTCGGAACGTACTTTTACCTTCCTTTTTTTCATGAGAGCAAACAGTCTTTGAGGCAGATTGCGTTGTGCACTGTACAAAAACGTACAGAAGGGATGATAAACTTTAACAATGCCAGATAATAACTTGACAGAGAGGAGAGACAGTGAGAGGAAATAAACCAGGGGACAAGTTCACAACATGAAATCTGGGTGAGGAATTTAGAAAAATTAAAGTTTGGAATCTGACCGGTAAACTGAGAAAACGGAAAAAAAATTATTTCCACTTTTATTGCTTGTTTTAATCATCTCTCCTTTTTTTTTTAAAGCCACTTGAGGCATGTATCTTCTACAAATGCCATTTGAATAGATTTCAAATCTTGAAATTAATTTACTTTAGATATAATACATTATCTATAATTTTTAAAAGCTGCTTAGATTCTCTAAAGATAACATACCAAGCGAGATGAGAAAAATAGAACAAAAAATAGAGGGTAGTAAGGTACATAGTGTTTCTTCAAGTGACTACAAAAATACCCTAACCTAAACCAGTTTACATTGTAGGTTAAAAAAAGTTGCTAGCCCTACAGGAAAATAAAAATGTATTATATGATTTTCATTTAAAAGTGAATTCTGTTCTTAAGAGTAATATAATTTCTTAGAGCAAATTGTACATGGCATACATTTTATTTTGGAACTCTTAATTGTAGAACATTTGTTTCAACCTCAATTGCTGCAGGAGCCGTTTTCATGCACACAGTCAGTTGGAAGTAAGCACAGCTCTAAATAGCATACATCTCAGATCAAGATATTCAAGTAGTTAGCTGTGGTTTTAATCAGAATGTTCTGGAAACATCCCTTTAAGAAGCAGCCTGTATTTCCATGTGCTTCGGTAGATACCATTTTTCCTTCAATGAAAAATGATAGCTTCTTTGGAAATATGGCATGCATCATGGATACTGACAAGAAGGAAAATGTTATTTTGGTGCTAGGTCTGTTTATTAAATACAATGTAAAAATCACAAACTTTGGCCTGGTTTTACCAAAAAAAAAAACAAACCAAAACAAACCACTTTTCTACAAAAGTTCTAGGTAATTAAGTCTAGTTTAAAGTTAGTTACTGATACTGGGCTTGTACACAAACTTCTGCTACTTTTTAATTGTCATAATATTACACCAGCATAGCCCACTGATAAAAACTATTTTATTGGTAAAAACATTCCATGCATCTCACGTTGCATGAATTTCTATTAATACAGGTATTAGGCTCTGTTAAAGAAGAAAAACTGAAATAACAGTAACAAATCGTTCTATTGATGCCTTAAATCTCCAAAAGTATTAAGATAAAAAATTCAGTCAGGTGAAAAGGCTAATCAAATATTCCTATAGAAGAGACCAGACCCTGTCAGTTTTGGGGGTTTTGGTTGTTTGGGTTTGGGGAGAGGTGAAGGTCCACTCTTTCCCCCCCCCCCCCAATACTTGATACATTTATAATGTTATAAAATAATTTTTCAAGTATTTTTAATGTCAAAGTCAGTTTGAGACTTAATAAGCCACCTGGAGAGGCTTATAACATCTACGTTAGTGCTTCCATTTGTATATTTTATAGCTAAGAACCTGGTGTGCTCATATTAAGGACACAGCTATATTGTAGGTGGAAACTGGGTTTTTCATTAAGAACTGTAAAAGCATATTCAGGGAAATTATAACTTGATTAATAGTTAGCTTCCAAGATCTACGTTTCACAGAATGTTCTTCACTTGTTTCTAGCATGTGATATGCACATACTCATTTTCCATGTCCGCACATATAAAAATATACAGAAATTTTCATATAAAAGTATACAGAAATTTTTCTTGAACAAGCTGTAGGGGTATTGTGTATATAAAAAACAACTCTTCTTTACAGAGCTTAAAAAACCCCATACATTTGCGTAGATGTAAATCATAGGAACAGATTTACACTGATGTCTTAATTCTCCTCTAAGTCAAAGCTGCTTTGCACAGCTTTACTTCCAAGTGTTGCTGTAACTGCATGATGAAAACAATTTACCTCTCGCTGTAGCCAGCGCTCCTGTGTTTAATGCACGGGCTCAGACAGTGCAACCGGTGAGGAAGGTGCATGATGAGATCCTTGCTGCATCTCAGTCATGACATCAGGAAAAAATTCTTCACTGAAAGGGTGACTGGGCACTGACAGAGGCTGCCCAGGGAGGGAGTTGACTCACCTTCCCTGGAGCGGTTTAAGTTGCGGGTGGATGAGGTGCTGAGGGACATGGGTTAGTGATGGGAATGGTTGGACTCGATGATCTGATGGGTCTCTTCCAACCTGGTGATTCTATGATTCTATGATTCTATGATTCTATAGTGATATTGTGGTTGATGGTTTGTCTGGTTATACAGTGGGAATCGGCCCAAATTTGTGGGCAAAGTAGTGAACAAAGGGCATCTTTATGCGTTTCTTTTTTCCCTTCTTGTCGAGCCATGTGTAACTTTTCCTTGTGTAGCACATGGGCCTGGGAATTGCAGGACAGATTTAGATGAAACCAAGTCTCGAATTTTAAATAAAATCATCTTGGATGTTCTTTCTCTCTCATAATAAAATCAAAGCTACAGTTGACGTCTTTTTAAACTGGGGGTAAGACAAAGCATTCTCCCAACTTAACTGGTTTTCCTCCTGCTGGCTTTCACTTAGCAATAATGCTTCTGGAATATTGTGCAAGATGCTTTGTTCATCTTTAGGTTCTCTTCTTGTGATCCTGACCAATTGTCAGGACACTACATTGATACTACTTCACAAGAGACCATTCATAAGTTGTTCCCATGACCATTTTCTGTTTCTTTTTTTTTTCTGTAAAATAAAATAGACAAAATGACATCAGAATATTCTTCCATGATTTAGTGTACAGGCTGTAATCTTTGTTCGTTTTATGGATCTCATTGTTGCATTCACTGCGGTGAAATATCAT
>WAAB01024492.1:0-13307 GCA_013389865.1 Piaya cayana | reverse complement strand
GCCCCGCCCCGCGCGGCTCCAGCCCAGCGGCCCCGCTGCCATGCGGCTCCGGCGGGGGCGGCGAGCGGCGATCAGCACCGCGGCGGGCGGACAGCTCCGCGGGAGGGGCGGGGGGCGGCGATCAGCACCACGGCGGGCGGACAGCTCCGGGGGCTCTGCCTGCTCGCAGCCTCCTCCCTTCCCTCCTCCCTCCCCTCCTTCCCTTCCCTCCCTCCTTCCTTCCCTTTCCTCCCTTCCCTTCCTTCCTTCCCTCCTTCCCTCCCTCCCAGCCGCCGGCAGGTGTCACCCGGAGCGAGCCCGGCGCTGTCAGAGGGGTGTGGGACCTCCATCCCGGGAGGCTGAGAGGCTTTTCCCGCTGGATCCAGAGGGATCACTGGGAGGGGAGAGGAGAGGAGAAGGGGGATCTCAGGGCTTTCTGGCGTTTTAAAAGAAGGGAGATGGGGACATGGCAAACCCATCAGTAACTAGGGGCTGTTTTCATGAAATCGTGGAATGGTTTGGGTTGGAAGGGACATCAGAACCCATCCAGTCCCACCCCAGCCATGGGCAGGGACACCTCCCACTGGATCAGGGGCTCCAAGCCCCATCCAACCTGGCCTTCAACCCCTCCAGGGATGGGGCAGCCACCTCTGCTCTGGGCAGCCTGGCCAGGGCCTCCCCACCCTNCTCTGACATTAGAACCCTGATCAGACCAGTTTGGTGCCTCAACCCTGATGATTCAATGCAGTTAATAATGTTAATTTCTGGCTGTCCTGGGTAATCCTCCCCCTGCATGAGTTCCCCCTGTCCCAACTGTAGCTGTTACAGCATCTCAGGCTGGTTGATGGGGTTGTGCTGGGCTGGGGCGTTGGTGTCTTTGCAGTGGGGATGCTGGCAGCTGTGTGCTGGACACAAATGGTTGTGTCCAAAGTGAATCATGAAACTTCCACGAGAAACTTCCAGTGCCCGTAGGAATTTAAGCCAATCAAAGCACCCAGAACCCATCTTTATTCATTGTCTTCAGAGCCGCTTTCCTCTTTAAAGTCCTTCTGATATCTCCACTTGCTCTTTTCCTCTTGCAGGTGCTCAGAAGAAAGCAAAACCAGAAAATGTCATTGGGCTTTTATTGGTGTGAGAGATTTTCCTGTGATTTACGCCGTCATCACTTCATAAAACTTCCTGACTCTCTTCTCTGGCTCCCTGGCCTCGCTCTTTGCTGGCGCTGGCCTGGCTGTGATTCTGAATAGCTTTTCCCCCATGACTCGGCCCCCTTTTAACTTCCGGTCTCTATTAAAAAGCTAATTTGGGAAGGCTTTTGCAATGCTCCCAATTTTGTATTTTTAGATGGAGTATGAAAGTCAAAAGCAAGCCGGCTGCAGATCCTCTGATGGTAAAACATCCCTGCTTCTCGCTCTTTTTCTTTTCATTTCTCTTTATTTCTTTCTCTTTTTTTCTCTTTTTAACTCTGTCTTTCCCTCTTCCTCTTTTGCTCTTTCTTTATGCCTTTCCATTTCTCTCTGTGAAATCTCCTCTAGGTTCTGTTGCACCAATTTACAGGATTTATTAAAACTTTTTTAATCTTTTCCTTGTGTTGTTAAAAATTAGAACCTGCTGCAGATGCTCAGAATCAACTGGAAGAAACCGCCTCGTTAAATATCAGTGTTAACTGAAAGGGGCTACAAGGAAGCTGAGGAGGGACTTTTTACAAGGGTCTGGAGGGATGGGATGAGGGGCAAAAGCTTTAAATTGGAAGGGGGAAGATTTAGATGAGACATTAGGAAGAAATTCTTCACAATGAGGGTTGTGAGGCCCTGGAACAAGTTTCCCAGAGCAGGGGTGGCTGCCCCATCCCTGGAGGGGCTCAAGGCCAGGTTGGATGGGGCTTGGAGCCCCTGATCCAGCGGGAGGTGTTGGTGGAACCGGATGAGCCTTGATGTCCCTTCCAACTCAAACCATCCCATGATTCTGTGATTCACTTGATTTTTTTGATCTCCCATTTTCTTCTGCATTTCTACCTCGTGCCTCTACAGTCTGTTTTATTTATTGCGTTTCTTCTTTGCGCTGGGTGCTATTCTGCATTAATCCTGCATCTAAATATCCCGTTGACGTGGTGCCTGTGCTGTATAAGCATTCTGGAATGGCAGTTGCAGTAATAAAGCTTCCTCGGTTGCTCGAAATTACAGCCACTGTAGCTTTGTCGCCTGATTATGTCCTAGAGATTGTGCCAACACTTTCCTCGCTTCGGATCCAAGCTCGTGAAAATGCCCACATAGATTAAAGAAAGATCATTAATGTGATTATGCAAAAGAGTCGGTCTTTGTAACCTTAAAATCATCTATGTGGTCTAGTGATTGGAACAGCCTGGGGAGCAGCTGCTGGAACGCGTCTCTGCTTCTTCCAAAAGCTCTCGCAGACCTTGGCTAAGTCTCTTGAGCTCTTGTGTTCCTAATTCCCAGCCGAAGATGGAGCATAATAATATTTACTAACAAAAAGAATATTATAGAGTCATGGGATGGTTTGGAAGGGACCTCAGAGCCCATCCAGTCCCACCCCAGCCACCTCCCACTGGATCAGGGGCTCCAAGCCCCATCCAACCTGGCCTTGAACCCCTCCAGGGAGGGCTTAAAGTTAAAAAAGTGACTCATTTTCAAGCACCTTTTGAAGAAGCTGTTCCACAGGGAGATGTTAAGGGTTGGGGGCTTTATTCAGGATGAGTGGAGATGGTCTGAGCTCTAACCTGGAGTCCTGCATCCCTGTGTGGCTCTCAGACCCCTCGCAGTCTGTGATCTTCCTCTGTCTGCTGGTAGCTGGAAGCCAGGGGGTTGGTCCGAGCCCATCTCCCATTTACGACTCGCTCAGTTTTTTCCCCCCCCTCTAAGTCTGGAGATTTTCCAACCTGAAATAAAGCCTCCCAGGCAGCTGCATTCTGCCGCTCGTTTCCAGAAGGGAAGAGGAAAAAGCCATGGGTGGTGGCCAGCAGCCCTGCTCACCAGCCAGCAGCTGCAGAATTCTCTGCTCAGCAGCCCGGCGTGAATGAAGAAAAGCTCACACACAATAGTAGATGGAAAAGACCCTTGAAGGACGGCAGCGATACTGAATCGGGGCTTTGATTTATTGCCCGCTGTCCCCTCTCTCCCCAGTCCGGTCCGTGACTCGCTCTTCCGCCCTCGTTTCACACGATGATTAAAGGAGCAACCCTGGTCTGCGGTGCTGCTCCTGCAACAGCTCAGCCGGGATTGTGCTTAATTAGTTGTATTCCACTTTACCAACATCCAAACATTTAAGTAACGAGAGTCTCGCATTAGCATTCTTGATTACTAATGAGACCATGCGTGTTGCACGAGGCAGGGAGGGAAGGGCAGGTGGGGAGCTGAGCTGGGAGGAGTGGAGCACACGGGGCTGCTCGGGGAGCGTTACCTGCGAGAAGGCAGCGCTGACGATTGATAGGAACAGTTGGACTTTGATAGGAATGGTTGGACTTTGATAGGAACAGGCTGCCCAGGCTGTTAACAGGCTGCCCAGGGAGGTGGTTGATTCACCTTCCCTGGAGGGGTTTAAGGGACGGGTGGACGAGGTGCTGAGGGACATGGGTTAGTGATTGATGGGAATGGTTGGACTCAATGATCCGATGGGTCTCTTCCAGCCTGGTGATTCTTTGATTCTATGATTCTGTGGATGGTTGGACTCAATGATCCGGTGGGTTTCTTCCAACCCAGTTCTATGATTCTATGATCAATTAGCAGAGGAGTGAATTGGTGCCTTTGGGTTATCAGTGTCTGCTCCGAGGCGACACTGCATGTGATTCACCCTCGCTGGTGCCTTGGAGAGAGCAGCGCTGGAGAAATCCAGTCCCCCCATCCTGAGCTGGAATCATTTCATCGCTGGCACTGCTGGAGCATCAACACAACAGCCCCAACGTGTGTTCACTGGGTACAAGGGGCTGGAGCAGAGCGATGGTGATGAGGGAAACCAGGACAGCTGGTTCCAAGCTAGAAGCTCTGTGATAACACCCGTGTTCTTTGCTGCTTTCCTGCCTTCTTTACTGCCGATGTTTTAGTGTCTCACGCTCCAGGCAGGACTTTGCACGTTGTTCCTTATCCCACTGCTGAGCAGCGAGTTTCTTTTGCAACAATCCGCCTGCAGCCAGCTGGGAATTCTTGCAATTATGAGTCAAGCAAGGCTAAAAGGCTCCGAACCAAGCAGAGAACAAGGTAACCGCGCTGCTCTCATCACACACAGACTGTGGATCCACCACTCACCATCAAAGCAATCATCGTTATCTCCCGGAATTTGAGAGGCCAATTAAAGAAAAGGGAAAAAAAAAAACCCCAAGAACCAAATTAATCTGAAATAAATAATTAATGTTAACTGATTGGGCTGGGAACGGTTACCAGGATTAGAGCGATGCTGCTGGAGTCAACAAGACAATAAATCGCAATTGCTGGTTGTCGGTGGCTCGTAACTAGTAAATCAGGTTGCTGGAGCTGTGCGTTCACTGCAGATTTAGGGAGCTGGTCTTTCAATTTTTAAGAGTGCGTTTTAAATCAAGTCAACAGCCATAACGCAATGTACAGCCTGCCTGGTTATTCTGGGGAGCGAATCCCACGCTATCCAGATTCCTTTTTATTTCTATTAGATACAGGAACAAAGAGGAGAAATCTGGGTAAGGAGGGTAGAAAGCTCGGCCAAAAGCGGTGGGGTCTCCTCCACCCCAGGCCTGCTCTTTGCTTCGTTTTGAGCAAACTGGAGTAGAAAAGAGCTGCTCCTGTGTGTTTGTGCTTTACGTGGTGTGTGCAGCGTGACAAGGGTGGCAGGGAGAGCCAGGAGCCTGGATTTTCTTCTTTTCCCCTTTTTTCTTTAATCTCACCTGCCTCTCTGAGCCGTTCACCAGGTGGGATCGTTCTATTACAGCATTAATCAGCGGGGCCTGGGCTGCAAAGGGAGATGATAAAAGGCTGAGACTGTCACTCTCTCCCTACAGGCTCGGAAGCTGCTTCTCCAGGTGTTGCCGCATCTCCAGGCGTCGCCGCAGCAGAGGAGGGAGCTTTCCCAGCCTTGTGGCAGAGGCCCTGCTGGGCCCGGGCAGGTAGGAGGAAGAGTTGATTGGATTGTGGTGTCTGTGTGGGGTGTGAGATTGGTGGAGCTGGAGCTGACTTCAGGCTTGGCCATAAGGAGCCGCCGTCTGTCGCCATCCCGAGCAGGCACCGTGCTTTCCCATCGTGCCAGTGGCCACAGACCCGTGTCTGGGAGGTTAGTCCTGAATTTCAGTCTGTGTGAAAATTCACAGTGCTTGGAGCACTTTGGTTGAATTAGAGATGATAAATGTTAAAGTATTTTTGGGAATAAGGAATTATTAAAGCTGTCGGGTGGTTCCTGTTCTCTACCAAGTACCTGGCCAGCAGGAGATTGTCTCCTGAGAGGCAGCAGGAGCAGCCCAAGCTGGGACAGGTCGGTTAGAGCAGCTGTGCTGGAGCACAANAAAGTATTTTTGGGAATAAGGAATTATTAAAGCTGTCGGGTGGTTCCTGTTCTCTCCCAAGTGCCTGGGAAGCAGGAGTTTGTCTCCTGAGAGGCAGCAGGAGCAGCCCAGGCTGGGACAGGTCGCTCAGCGCTGTCGGGGCGGCTCTGCTGGGGCACAGGAGAGTAGGAAGAGCCAGGAGGTCTCTGAATAATCCTCTAGTAGGGGCTTTGCTGCTGCTCTTTCTTGTGTTTCCTTATTTTGTGAGGAAATTGCTGTTTTTCTAGATTCAAACCTCGTCTCCTCAGAGAATTCCCTTTCCTGGAAGGGAGCCCGTGTTTGTTTTCCATTTGGGGTTTGATGAAGCACACTTGGAACCACACGGCAAGCTGGGAGAGCAGCCACAGCCGCTCTGTTGTTTGGGGTGGGGCGAAGGGGGTGCTCGCTCACCCCCCACGGCTCTCAGGGGGGTCTGGGGAGGGCAGTGAAAGCCTCCTTGCTGCCCACAAGGCCCTGCTGGGCTCTTACTGTGGGTGCGCTGGGCCCTTCACCCCCTTGGTGCCTGGGAGATCCTGTCAGGCTGGATGGGGCTTGGAGCCCCTGATCCCGTGGGAGGTGTCGCCTGGGGCTGGGGTGGGACTGGATGGGCTTTGGGGTCCCTTCCCACCCAACCATCCCATGGTTTCTACGACACAGCTGGAGGGGCAGTTTGGAGAAGAGCTGCGGGTGAGCAGAGCTGATGCTGCTCTTCCCCATCCTCCTCTTCTCCGACATGTGGCTCTAGACCTCTGACCCTGGATGAGGATTTAATTCTTTCTGCGCTGCCTTTCCTTCCCCAGCCCAGGGGCTCCCTGCAGCCCTTCTGGCTGCGGTTGCTACAAGGGTGAGTTTCTGTTTCTATGACGATGGCATCGCTGGCGAGGTGGCTCTCTCCTCCCTGACAGAACTTTTAATGAGACAGACAAAACGTTGACAATAAAAATGAAAGGCCCCACTTCTCGTAAGCCCTTTTTTTCCCCCCCTGCTGCTTAATTATCACTTCAGAGATAAAAATAGCCGCAAAATCACTGACAAGGAGTTGAAGGCTTTCTGCAACAGCCCTGGTCCCCTCCAGAGCCGGCTGGGCTCTGCCCCTGTGCCCTCCCGCTCTGCTCTCCAGGCAGGGATCCAGGACAGGGGCTCTTACTGGTCTGCTTGTAGAGAGACCCAGTGTTAGCAGCTCTTACTGGGAGCAACGCGTGACCCCCAGTGCTGCCCTGGGGCTCATCCAGGGTGGAACTGGGTTGTTTGCATCGCTGCAGAGGGTCCGAGCCGCCTCGGTCTCTGTTTTCCCGAAGCAGACAAGGACTTGATGTGTTTAAATGACGCGAGGAGCCTTGTTTCTCTGTCATTTGTCGGGTTGTGGCTCCGGGCTGTGTGTGATAGGAAGGGTCTGGAGGACGAGCCCCTCAGCTGTGGGCGTTGGGGCTGCCAATGGTCTCTTGGTGAGCTCGGACCTTCAGCTCTGTTGATCTTTGAGACTGTTCAGGCTGTTTCCTACTAGCCAGGAGGAGTCATTCCCAGCTCCTCACTCACTAAAACCCAAGCAGAGATGGGGTCTAGCCCCAAGCTGATGGGTCACACCAGACCCCTCTCTCTATACAGGAGAAAGCCAATAGGCAAGAAATGGATTTACTCTTATTTTGGAACAGATGAAAATATTGCCTGCAGACAAACTCTACAACTAGAATTCAAGAATAATCTGGCTTATTTTTAATTTTTGAATCCAATGAGGTCATTATTTCAGTCTTGCTGTGCACGATGGAGGATTCCAGCTAAAGGAAAGGGTTCCTGCGTGCATGCGTGTGTCATTAAGGGCTAACCTGGAATTCAGATCTTAATCCTCAGTGCAGGCCTTTGATAGAGAAAATGGGCTTTTGTTGCTATATTAACTTCACTTGTTCAGGGCAGAAGCGGCAGCCGATAGCTGGATTGTAAATTCAGTTCGTATTTTTGGATCGTCTAGTATTAAATGAAGTTCTTCATGAATGGAAAATCTCTCATCTCGGCTTCTCGATGAGCTCAAAGGGGATATTTATGGAAGCCTCCTCCTGAGTGGGAGGCTCTCTGGCTCTTAGATCATGCTCACATGAAGGAGATTTTGCTTCTTACCGGGCTGGAAGAGCAGCCTCGGAGGGGTTTGGGATATCGAGGCGCTTTGCCAGGACCCTGCTGATCTCTGCTGGCTTGAGACACCCGCAGTTTCTGAAACACCTGGAAGCAGAATGAGGACTTTGTCTTTATTTTGGGTTTCTGGTTCGGTACCATTTACCTGAGGGATATTGAACTTGATCCTTTGGCTCCATCCCAGCCAGCAACGTCCCTTGTAGCCCATGGGAACAGCCCCTGCGTGGGTGGTGGGATCATCTCCAGCTGGAAAACAAACCGGGGCAGAGCAGAGCTTTCCTCAGCAGGACGTCTTGTCAGCCAGGGACAAGCTATAAAATCCCTTCTTTTGAAAAAAAAATTAGATGACATTAATCGTTGGAGCCAAATGCTTAGATAATGCATTTTCTAGCACGATGTGCGGCCTTTCTCTGTGCAAGGAGCAAAGTGCAAGAGGTAGCACAATCTCAAGTGATGTAGTAGGACGTAATACAAGGCAGCTTAAATAGGAAGAGAGGAAATGTTTAACTGGCCAGCAATCAATCCCTGTAACAGCGTTCAAATAGAGCCCAATTGGAATGATGGTATTGATGGAACCTCGCCGTTCGCCAAATGAGAAGTGGCAGAAAACTATGAGCTTGTGGCTGTTGCCCAGTTCCTGAGAACAGGGAGAGAAGCAGTTCTTTATTGCTGCTGATGGCAGAGGTAGAAAAAAATTCCTCTTTTCCTCTCTAGTGAAAAATGTTAAGATTCTTTTCCATGCTGCGTATTTGTTGTGAAGTTCTACCTGCGACGCTGCCTTCATCTGCATGAAGTTAAGGTGAGGAACAAGGTGAAGTGTTTTATTTTAGAAGTGATCATAGAATTGTAGAACAACCAGGTTGGAAGAGACCCACCGGATCGAGTCCAACCGTGATGTAGATAACTGGGAGTTTGGATCTGACGGTTCCTTTATTTATCATTGAGCCATGGAATGATTTGGGTGGGAAGGGACCTCCAAGCCCATCCAGTCCCACCCACTGCCAGGAGCAGGGGCACCTCCCACTGGATCAGGGGCTCCCAGCCCCATCCAACCTGGCCTTGAGCCCCTCCAGGGATGGGGCAGCCACCCCTGCTCTGGGCAACCAGAACAATTTATTCTAGAAGCCTGTGCTGGGGGCTGGGGGCGTGCAGCACTGTGAAGATGCTCAGCGTGATCCGACCTTCAACCATAACAAAAAAGCAAAGGCAATATTTATGAAATTTCCTGCATTTTACGTGACCTCTTTTCCACCTCAGCTTTGATCCAGGCTGCTGATCTGAAGAGTAGATTCTGATTTCTGTTTGATAAGGCTTACTCTTTTTTTTTGGCAAAGGGAGGCTCAAAAATAATCCTTTCCTGAGCAGCTAAACCATCTAAAGTGCTTGAATATGCCAGCAAAGGAGCCGGTAAATCTGCTTGCTGAACTCCAGGATTGCTTATTTTTAGGAGTCCCTCCTAGGATGCTGATCTCACGGGAACGGCTGCTGGAACGGGTCCAGAGGAGGCTGTGAGGATGATCTGAGGGCTGGAGCAGCTCTGCTGTGACAGAAGCTGGAAGATTTAGATTAGATCTTAGGGAGAAGGTTTTTACGCTGAGGGTGAGGAGGCCGTGGCCCAGGTTGCTCAGAGCAGGGGTGGCTGCCCCATCCCTGGAGGGGCTCAAGGCCAGGTTGGATGGGGCTGGGAGCCCCTGATCCAGTGGGAGGTGTGTCCCCCTATGACAAGGGGTGGGACTGGATTGGTCCCTTCCACCCCAAATCATTCTGTGGTTCTATGATAATAAATAATTGTAATTATTACATCGTGACTTTCAACCGTAGCCCCAATTCCTGGACAGAGATGGGGGGGGATAATTCTCAACTGCCCTTCAAGCAGTGGGAGAAGCTGACAAACCACTGCAGCCCGACGGGATAATTTCCCCTAATCCTGGCGCTGCAGCAGGGCGAGGACAGCCGGGCGGGAGCTGCTGCTGAGCTCTCAGAAGAAGGTTTATTCCTCAGTCACGAGCTGCTTCTGGTCCCAGTTGTTAGCAGAGACATTTACGTCAGAAAGTGTTGTTTCTCTTACAATTTTTGGTGATAAAAAGCCCTCGTTAGGTGTCCGGTGTGAACTGTAAATTAAGGCTGAACTGGCTCTCGGCTGGAGGAGCTGCTGACTCCTCTGGCTTTCGCCTTCAGCAGTGCCAGCCCTCCCGTAACAGACAATCCCTGCAGGCTGGGGCAGAAAGAACAGGGTCAAATTAGTTTCCCCTCAGGACACGTTGGCACAACCCGACCCGCTGCCCTCCTGCTCTCTTCATGCCTCTGTCTGGGATGCCCCCTGGGCAACATGAGCCTCCCCCCCCTCAGAATCTCTTCCCAATATCTAATCTAAATCTTCTCCCTTCCAATTTGAAGCCAAGTGCGTTCAATTTTGAGATAAATATAAATCTATTTAGGGAATCGAAGAAGCCACAATGTGTTTTTAAAGCAGGGAATTTTCTCCTCCACACAGATAAAACCAGACAAACGCAGCAACAAGAAATCCTGAGCCTTGTGGACAGTCCTCAGCGTCGTGTAGAAGTGACGCATTTAACCTTCACAGGAGTTAAAGACAGCGTTCTCTAATTAGATGCTGATAATTAGTCATCAAACGCAGAAGGGAGCATGTAGCAAAACAAACCTACAATTATTTATTATTAATGGTTGGACTCGATGATCCGATGGGTCTCTTCCAACCTGGTTATTCTGTGGTTCTGTGATTCTGTTTCTCTCCAGTGGGTCGATCTCTGCTCTCTCCAGCCGGTCACCCAAACATTTTTGTGATGTGGCCAAGGTTTGATCAGCTCCTCGGTGTCTCGAGCGGCGTTGTCACCGTCACAGCAGAACGGACCTTGAGCAGCTCTGCCGGGCGCCGTGCCCAGCTCTGCACCCAGACCCGCTGCGTCTCTGCCTCCATCGCCGTTTGCTAATGGAAAAGTAATCGAGGAGATGGGGACCCGCGGTAAACTCATCCCTGATGCAGCCGGTCCTCGTGTGCCGTGTAAATATTGGCTCTGAGCTGGGTGTTTACAGCTGTGACAGCGGGAAGGGAGAGGCAGCAAGTGAGACGGGGAGATGCAGGTTCCACTTCACACTCTGCAAACAGCAGTCGGGGAGACTCTCCGGAGTGGAGGGAGCGAAGGAAGATAAGTTGGGAGCTGTTGTGTGGGAGTGGTTTTGTTGGCTTGTTTGCTTCTTTTAATTACGAAGCAAGACTTGATCTGGTTGGTATCTTCCAACCTGGTTATTCTATGATTCTATGATTCTAAGATGTTGGAGGCAGCCCTGCCCTTGTCCACCTGAGGTAGTGACTGGCTGGGAAACTCTTTGGTTTCTGGCAACCTGTTCCTAGCAGACAGACGTGGAGTGGCCAGGAGCAAGCACACAATTCCCTGAGCTGCCAGCAGCTCCCTTGGGCCCTGAAAAGAGAGCAGCTCCGGAGCCCTCGGCACAGGGAGGACATGGAGCTGTTGGAGTGAGCCCAGAGGCCACGGAGATGATACGAGGGCTGGAGCATCTCCTGTATGAGAACAGACTGAGAATTGGGGGCTCAGCCTGGAGAAGAGAAGGCTCTGGGGCAGATCCTTCCCTCCAGCACCCCTGGAGCCCCTGAGGACAGTGCCTGTGGCGCTCGCTGGGCTCTCAGCAGGCAGGTGCCGCGTCCCAGGGAGCCGCGTGGGCGCTCGCTGCGGATAAACGAGGAGCAGAACACGGCTCCGTTATTCCGGCCTTGGCTCGGTTCCGAGGGGAAGAGGAGCTGCCAGGGCTGATGCCGCACGAAGCAGAAGGAGCTGCGCCCGAGCCAAGGGGTGACACGGCTCCCAGTGTTCAACCCTCGGCTCCCACGGGGGCCCAGCCGGCATTCACTCCGCTGCACAGTCCAATCATTCTCTGGGCTCACATCAAATCCGGGGTCGAACCAGGATTTAAAAGGCAATTTGCTCCTCATTCCGATGGAATTAAAGCTACACTGTGCGTGGTGTGCGGTAACGCCGCAGCTGTGCTCCAGGTTCCCTCGGTTCCCTCGGAGCAGGGCAGTGAATCAAGTGAAATATGAGTTTTATTGATCTTGTCTGCGCTGCATTGTTATTCACACAGAGCGAAATTCACCCTTAGGCACAGGACAAACGTTAGAGCCGGGGAAACATTTCAGCTGAATGTTTTATTTGTTTGGAAGAAAAAAAAAATAATAAGAAATGCAGGTTTGAATCAGCTGCAAGCGCTCGTGAATTCAGGTTGTGTTTGTCAGTGTTGCAGCGTATGAAATCCCCAGAACAGCTTTCAGGAAGTCGAAACGTTTGCTGTTGGTGTTTATTAAATGCAGATTCCACTTCTTTAAGGTCTGAAATAACACTTTTTAAAATATTAGTAAGATTGACTTTAAATATACACTAATCAATGAATAATGAGCTGGTGTTTTGCTTAGACTGTAAATCAGCAATATGGAAAACTTGGAGTAGCTGTTGGGGGATTTTCATTTTTGAATGAAAACATCCTGTTTGCCAGGTAGATTCAGGATATTTTTCCACTCTTGGTTTTGCCTGTAGAGAATCAGTTACTGGGAGAATCGTAGAATCGTTTGGGTTGGAAGGGACCTCAAAGCCCCCCTAGTCCCTCCCCTGCGAGGGGCAGAGGCACCTCCTGTGGGATCAGGGGCTCCAACCTGACCGTGAGGATGGTCTGAATCGGGCTGAGCGCCCTCTGCTCCTCATCACCTGGACCCCAAAACTTCCTAACTCCACGTTCCAGCTTTGGTGTGTGAGAGAACGAGGTTTCCGTGCTGGCAGGAGACAACGGAAACAGCCCTCAGACAGGGGGGAAGAAAGAGATTATGTGATGCTTAAGGAATGAAAGCAGAGAACATGGAGATAAACCAGGACAAGCCGGGATTTATTCTATGAAACCCGTCACGTTTGTCTGGGATCTGGAGCCTGATCAGCTGTTAGAGACTATTTTTCCAGCGCCTCCTCTGTCACCTCCTTGGTTCATTTTCTCCCATCACCCATTTATGGTCTGTGTCAGCATCACGTTTCCATTATTTTCTGTTTCCAGGATGTTTGTTCTCCTGTCATGGGTTAGAGATTGGTGGGAATGGTTGGACTCGATGATCCGGTGGGTCTTTTCCAACCTGGTGATTCTGTGGTTCTATGATTCTGATCCCATTTTGCAGCCTGAGAACTGGTGCAGGGCTGGCTGTGTTCCCTCAGATTTACGAGAGGCTGCAGGAAGAGTGAAGGACATTTCTCCTCGTCCTGCTCAGCCGTTCCCACTTGTGCAGCTGAGGCACTGNAGAGGCTGCAGGAAGAGTGAAGGATGTTTCTCCTTCCGAGGCATTCACCAAACGGAGCGGGGAAACCCACATCGGCCGCAGCCAGACTTGCTCCTGGGTGCACACAGCAGTGACAGATGCTTTAGAAAACAAGAACTCCACCCCGAGAATCCCCATGGAAAGAAGATACCATGAGATTCGATTCCCTCATGAAGTCATCACCAAAGTGTGTATTTTTCAGCAAAAGAAGATAAAGTTACTCAATCAAGCGCCCTGCACGGCTTTGAGGAGTGTCTCTCCCCATCCCAACCCATCCGTTAATTGATCCTCTTAGCGAGGAGCCCATGGGGTTTGTTGCAGAGGTGGATGTGAGGGCTCACCCAGCCCCATGCAGATTTACTAAATCTCGTGCTG
>WAAB01024491.1:18869-36325 GCA_013389865.1 Piaya cayana | reverse complement strand
GGGACATGGGTTAGTGATTGATGGGAATGGTTGGACTCGATGATCCGGTGGGTCTTTTCCAACCTCAGTTTATTATTATTAAAGAAAAGAGGTGACAACTGAGCAGGATGGGACTCGACTGTGCCATCTCCAAGCATTTAGGGTGCAAGGTGCCTTCTGTTGATCCCCACTGTCTGGGCAGTTGTCCCACCCCAACGTACCAGGTCCCTGTGAGAGCAGAGGAGGGAAGGGATGAAGGTTCTGCCTTTGAGAGGCTGGACACGACCACCCGAGGCAGCTTGGCTGGGACACCCGAGCCGGTGCCACAGACTCAGGACACGGACTGTCACACTTGTCCCACCCCGGCAGTGCTGTCACCGTGCTGCTGGGGGGGGGCCAAGCCTGCCTCTCTATCCGCCGCATCACTTTGCATCTAGCGAGATGATTCCCCAGATACCCAGAGATGTTCCAGCTCCTCCTGTTTGGATAAAATATCTGTAATTACACGCATGCCTAATTTGAATTATTTCCAGACTGCAATCCCAACACTTTCGACTCTACTAAGCAGCTTGGCAGGAGGCTCCTTTCTCAACGGGGAGAAGAAAGGTGGTGGCACTTCTCTTCCTTGAGTGAGCGGCCAGCGTGGCCATCGAACCATCACCCCAAAGGGCTAATAGCTCTTTCCCAGCACCCAGAAAGGGTTTTCTCCAAAGCCTGACACCTTTCCTCATGTCCTTTAGATGTCTGATCCCGCAAAGAGGCGCAGGGAGGAGGATTTCTCCATTTGCTTTTAGGTCCTGCTGTGGTCTCGGGGAGACTGAGATGAGATTTTGGGGAGAAACATTTTGCTGTGAGGGTGGGGAGGCCCTGGAACAGGGTTTCCCAGAGCAGTGGTGGCTGCTCCATCCCTGGAGGGGTTCAAGGCCAGGTTGGATGGGGCTTGGAGCCCCTGATCCAGTCCCTGCCCATGAGGGACAGCACGAGGGTAGAGCTGGATGGGCTTTGGGGTCCCTTCCAACCCAAACCGTGCTGTGATTCTATGATCTTGGAGCTGGAAGGGTACGAGGAGTTAATTGATGTGCCCCAGGCCTCGTTTGTAGCTGCAGAGACGACGAACGCTTTCCCAACAATGACGCTGCCGTCAGAAACCGTGGGGCTGGTGGTGGAGAGGACACGGGGTGAGTTTCTTTGGCCCACGCCGGGTTGGACGTCGCGTTCGATTCTCGTCACGGTCCCTTCTGGCTCCGCCGTTGACGGGCTCAGAAGTGGCGTTGGCTGAGGAGCAAGAAACGTTTCATCAAACGTTCGAGGCTTTAAAATTTGGTTTCCTTCCAGTCCGCGACCGCGGCGGCGAGTCCTTCAGAAAGTTTTCCATGGCAAGAGCATGTCCTGAAGAGCCCGGGAAGGGGGGGCAGAGTCCGTGTGTGGGCAGCAGAAACCATCCCACCGTGCTCAGGTTTTGGGGGGCAGTGGGGTCGACGTGTCCAAGCCCCGAGAGCCCCCTCGCTTTGCCCCCAGCCCCGCTGTCAGGCAGCATTGTCTCCGCATGGCGGGTTTCTTTCTGTGCGGGAGAGTCGTCCGTCCCCTCCTCGCTGCGCTCAGCAGCCTTTTGCTGTCACTTTGCATTATTTGCTCCACGAGAAGTGACGGATGAAGCTTCCCCCCCCACCCCGACTCCAACACACACCTACAGCTTCCCCTGCCTTCAGAAGGCCCAGGAGCTGCTCAGCGTCACCGGGCTGGCATGAGGATGGGGGTAAGAGGCCTCAAAACAACCCCAGGCCTCAGCACCCATCACTGACCGCCTGTCCCCCAGCATCCCGGGCGGCTCAGGGATCGGGGAGGGATATTGTTCGGGATTTGGGAAGCGATATCTCAGCTGGATTTTGAAGGTCCTGACCCCTTGCTTGGGGATGATGTAGGGTGAGCATCTCCCTGTCTACTGCTGGTTTTGGGGTGAGGGTCCAGGCAGGGCTGATCCAGTGGGAGATACCCCGACCCATAGCAGGGGGGTTGGAACTAGATGATCTTTAAGGTCCCTTCCAACCCCAACAGTTCTCTGATTCTACGATTAATCCAGGGCAAAGCATCCCTCTCCGCGTCTCCCCCAACTCTTAATTCGTTCTCCATGGGGTTGTGTTTTTTTTTTTGTCTCCCCCCCCCCCTCTCCTCCCCCTCTCCGTCTCAGCTGCCTGATGAATGAAGGCTGGAGTTTTAAGCCTTTTTTACCCCCAAGGCCCGCAGCGCTGGCTCGGCTGCTATCGCTGGGATAAATGCAGCCTTTTCGGCCTGGAGCAGCAACCGGCAGAGCCGCACGTTCCCCCCGTGCCGGGTTATCAATCCCCGCTCAGCATCGCCAGCGCCGGCCTGGGTCCTCTCCGCTGGGAGCCCTTTTCCTCCCCTCTGGCCACGAGAAAGACCAGTGTGGCTTAATTCCGCGCAGTATCAACACCAAACAGGCTCAGCCCGACGCTACTGGCTTCTTCTCTTAATTCGTCTTTGTATTCCTCGGTTTTCATGAATTTTTAAAAAGTTTCCATTCCTCCGTTTTATCCGGCAGGGGGTTCGGGCGGGTTCGAGGGGGCGCGAGCAGCCCCCCTCCCCGGAGAAAACAAAGGAGAAGGGAAGTCAGCTTGGATCTCGCCAGCCCGGAAAGTTTTCGGATGAGTCAAGAAATAAAATCTCCCGCGGCTCAGGCGGGGGAAAGGGACTCGGGATCGGATCCACGGTCCTGGCACAGCGCGGTGACACGTTTCTCACCCTCCGAATCATAGAATCATAGAACAATCAGGTGGGAAGAGACCCACCAGATCACTGAGTCCAACCATTCCTATCAAACACTAACTCATGTCCCTCAGCACCTCGTCCACTCGTCCCTTAAACCCCTCCAGGGAAGGCAAATCAACCCCCTCCCTGGGCAGCCTCTGACACTGCCCAATCACCCTTTCCATGAAATATTTTTTCCTAATGTCCATCCTGACCCTCCCCTGGTGGATCTTGAGGCCATTCCCTCTCGTCCTGTCCCCAAACCATCCCTCCTGCATAAAAATCCAGATGGTGCCACTCGTGGGGCAGGGCGGGAGCAATGGGGTGGAAAGAGGCTTTTGGAAAGCAAAGAAAAATTATCTGAGTCCTCAACGGACTTTAAAAATCAACCTTAAATGACTTTATTTTTTGTTATGCTCTAATGCAAAACGCGGCCTCCATCCATGACTGGGAACTGGAAGCTGCCTTCTCCCTCCTGGCCCTCTCCAGAGAGCAGAGGAATTAAAGCAGGGCAGGGAAGAACGGAGATTCCAAGATGGCAAACACAGATAGAGGCCGTGAACGCAGCCAAGCCGGGGTTGTTCGGGGCCAGCGTTTCGGTTTGGATCTGCAGGCCGATAAGCTGGGAGCCTCCCTCCACCCACCTGGACCCGAGCCTTGCTTGGAGCCTGAGCCGAGCAGCCTTCCCAGGCTGGTGGGAGCCGATCCGGGGGGGTTAACCCTGGCCCTACGACCCCAGGGTTTGGGGCTCTTCGTGTCTGCAGAACACGGCGGCGATGCCACCGTCCCACTGCCTCACGGCCCCTCCTGGGAATCCCTCAGCCCCAACTCCATGAGCAGAACCCCCAGGGTGGCTAAAAGGAACCCTCGGACCTCTCCAGTTTGGGGCGGGGAGGTGTTTCGGGGCTCTCCAAGCAGAACTTTTGGTTTTAAGCCCTCGGTCAAGCTCTCTGAGACAGGCAACTTGCGTGACGCTGGGATTATTATCCCCTCGGAGGAATAAAGTGCAACGTCGAGGCTTCTGCGATTCAAACCGACGGTTCCGGGGCTCTAGATATTTCGCTGCTCAAAACCGGGAGGGCATCCCCTGCAGCGAGACAGCCTCGACATCACAGGGGGAACGCGCGGTGAAATAATGATGTACAACTGGCCTTGGGGCGCTCTTTGCAGCTTGATCGGCCTCCGTGGCAGAGGGATAACCGAGGGTTTATTGCTTCTCTTCTAGCGATCTTCACTCCCAGCTGTTTTCTCAGAGAGGCCTGGATCCCCGCGCCTCATCCCGAGGACGAGGCGCTGAGCGGGGCTGGGTCCCAGGTGGAAAAACTCCTTGACTTCTGCTCAAAGAAGGTGAGGAGACCTGCCCATAACTTGGACCTCTTTCTCCTGAGGGTTCAGCCACCTCCTGGAGCGGCTCCCTTGGCTCCAGCACCCATCCACCCACCCACGGACTCGATGATCCGATGGGTCTCTTCCAACCCGGTGATTCTGTGATTCTGAGAGAGCACCTGGTTCCCACCCTCTCGCGTCGCATCCCCAACCCACCCAGCGTGCCCGTGCCTTGATGCAACATCTCAGCAAAGCCCCGAGAGCCCATTCCTACCCCCTGAAATCCCCGCTGCCGGGGCAGGAGAAGAGAATAAAGAGCATTTTCAAGCAGAAAGCTGATGCCCGTCTCCCGGTGCCATCAGCAGGGGGCAAAGGTCGGATGGTTGGTTGCAGGTGCTTTTTTTTTTTTTNTTTTTTTTTTTTTTTTTTCCACCCCTTTATTTGGAGGAGCCGTTGCTGCAAATAGGCTGATTTTTTTTTTTTTTTTTAAGATTTCCCTATCATTAAAATGTAAATGAAAACAGACACGAAAACAATCTGAATTTCCAGCCGAGTTGCTCTTGCTTAATATTCTACCCCGAAGGGGGATGTGCGGAAGCAACAACATTTCAAAGGGAATCATTAAAGAAGTCGGGCTCAAACTGCGTTTTCATCAGATACCGCGGCAGAGCCGAGCGCTGGGGTCTTGCCCGTCCCACCCCGCTGGAGAGGACGAGAGGGAACAGCTTCAGGAAAAAAAAAAAAAAAAGAAATGTCCGAGCTAGGGAGAGAAGGAGTCACACTCTGAGCCGCTTGGCTGGGAAGGTCGTGCTGGCACAGTTTGGATCTGGGTGTGCGGCTGCACGATAAACCTGGGATGAGGCTGGGTTTTAATTCATCCTGAGTTTTTTTTTGCAAGGGTAGTGGGGTTTGAGATGTGTCCGGGCGGCACAAGCAGCAGGAGGACCCCGATACTTCCCAAACTTGCCTCCAGCCTCTTCCACCCCCAAGTTCTCAGCATCCTTTGTTCGGCCTCGAGCAGGAGGCCGAGGTGGCTGCGTTTATATAATGAATTTAAAATCAAATACACAGCATCAGGGACGGAGAAGAGCCTGAAAAATAGTGTGAGTCCAGTCCAGCCACGCAGCAGAGCTCACTGGGGTAGGGAAAAGGCTGAGCGGTTCTGGTTGAATCCCAGACTGGCTGCCCAAACCAGCTGAAATGTCACCAGCGCTCTGGCTCGGCCGCGTGGAATCGCTGAGAGCTGCTGGGTTTATATTTAGCTTTCGCAGAGGTCACCAGGCAGCGGCTGCGTGGAGGCTCGCGGGGTGCAGAGAACCTCAAACCAGGAGGGAGGAAAGTGCTGGGGGGACAGCTCGGGCATCACTCAGGGACAGTCCCCAAAGGCTGTGGGGACAGGTCTGCTGGCTGGGTGCTGAGTGCCAGCAGATGCTGCTGGAAGAAGTGGGATGCACCAAGGCTCAGGACCATGCAGGATGTGCCTCCCAGCCTCATGAACCCAACGCTTGGTGCCACCTACCCAGGGCTGCAGGGAAATGAAGGCTGAGCTGGGCAAGGAGCGTCTCTCCACTGAGAGGCAGGAGCAGCACTGGTGTCCCACTCCCAGAACTCGCTCCAGGCATCCATCTGAGCACCTACAGCTGATGATCACCTGATGGGGGAATGGAAGATCCCCACCAGGACCCAAGCCCTCTCCTTTTCCCCATCGCCTCCTCGGTCCGTGCTTCCCGGCGGGCTGGAGGGGCTGCAGGATGGCTGCTGCCCCATGGGCCGCGTGGCAAAGGCTCCCGGCTGCCCGGCTGAGATGCGGGCAGGCAGGACAGCTGAATATCGCCCAGGGCAGAGCCCCTCGGCTCCCCACCACCCTCCCAGACCTCGCAGGCAGTGGCAGGTGCTCCCAGAACCACACTGCGTACAGATCCTATAAGAGTGGAGATCATCTCTCTCTCTAGGCTGCAGGGATGGATGGTGCTGGTGGGAGCTGGGGCTGCGCGGAGCCCCTCACCGCGTGCAGCATCTGGGGTGAGGGAACAGCCCCCGGCTGGGCTCGCCCTGCCAGCCAAAAAGAAAGGAAAACCCTTTTTTTTTTCCTGCTGTAAACCAAACGTGTGAGACCTGGAAGTCTCGGAGACACAATAAACGGGGGATCCCAGGATGCCTTAAGCGTATCCCAGTCCGGATTCGTGGACGTTAATGGCCTGAGATGATTAATTTGCTTTTGTACTTCCGTGGCATCGGTTATCACATCGTTAGATTTTATTTTTCAAGAGCGCTTTTTAAGCCCACGAAACACCGGGAAGAGTTACAATGGGTTCAAATTACAAGGTAAAATATTTCCCTTCCAAAGCTCCATAAATACTCGAGTCTTTTTTTTTTTTTTTCTTTAATGCTATTATTTTAACTTCCACAGAAAGGCAACGGTTGCCAAATCTCGCTTTGTGCAGTAAAACCGGAGCAGTGTTACAGGGATTTAATACAATAATAACAATAAACTTTGAGAGGAAACCTTAGAAACAGAGGAACTTCTCTGCTGTGTGTGGAAATTCCAGCTCAGACGCCCCGGAGTCCGAAACTTGGTTTCTCCGGTGCGATGGTGTGGGAGCCCCAGCCCCGATGAGGCTCCCTGCTTCTCTCCAGCCCCACACAACAGCCTCATCCAGATCCCTCTGGAGATGCTCAGTGGTTATCCTGAGCAGCTTTTGGAGCCAGAGCATCTCCTCGGAGCCCCCGAGAGCCGGGTTATCCACCTGCCAGGTGAGCATCCAGCCCCTTATTTACCAAGGACTGGAAATCCATGAGGGCTGAGAGCTGCCCTGTTGGAGAAGGTTGAGGAGAAGCTCGACATGAGCCGGCAACGTGCGCTCGCAGCCCTGAAACCAACCGTGTCCTGGGCTGCATCCAAAGCAGTGTGGCCAGCAGGGTGAGGGAGGGGATTCTATCCCCTCTGCTCCTCTCTTGGGAGGCCTCATCTGGAGGATTGTGTCCAGGTCTGGAATCCTCAGCATAAGAAGGAGTTGGAGCTGTTGGAACGGGCCCCTAGGAGGCTACAAGGATGATCTGAGGGCTGGAGAACCTCCTGTATGAGGACAGGCTGAGAGAATTGGGGTTGTTCAGCCTGGAGAAGAGAAAGCTCCCAGGAGACCTTATACTGACCTTCCAGAACCTGAAGGGGCTACAAGAAAGTTGGGGAGGGGCTGTTCACAAAGGCTTGGGGTGACAGGATGAGGGGCAATGGGGATAAACTGGAGAGGGGCAGATTTAGACTGGACAGAAGGAGGATTTTTTTCACTAGGAGAGTGATGAGACCCTGGAATATGTTGCCCAGAGCAGGGGTGGCTGCCTCATCCCTGGAGGGGTTCAAGGGCAGGTTGGATGGGGCTTGGAGCCCCTAATCCAGTGGGAGGTGTCCCTGCCCATGGCCGGGGTGGGACTGGATGGGCTTTAAGGTCCTTTCCAACCCAAACTCCTCTACGATTCTATTATTCTATCCCTCTATGATTCTGTGTCCCCAATAAGATCCTCAGGCACACCCCACTCCCCACCCCAGTGCTTGCCCATCACTCCCATCCAGCGCTGAGCTGGATCTGCAGCTGCAGAGGGAGCTGAGCACCAGTTGGGTTGCAGGGTTCCAATCTCCAGGGGTCCGAGCCCCCCCGGGGGCACCGCAGAGCCCTGGCTCCCCCCCACGCCGGGCTCAGCCTTGCAGCTTTTTTTTTTTTTTTTAATGTCCTTATTGTTTTTCCCTCTTCCAGTTGGTCAGGATTTTAATTACTTCCCAAATCTCCTGTGGGCACCAGAGCGAGGGGGGGGTGGAAAGAACTGTCTGAAGCGGCTTTCGCAAATCAGCCCTGGCCATCTCCAACCCAGCTCTCGGGGCACGAGCGTCGGGGCTCCCAATATCCGAGGAGGAAGCCTCGCGCTCGCGGAGCAGATCCACCCCCCCCCTTTGATGTGCTCCTGCAGTTATT
Organism: Piaya cayana; assembly: GCA_013389865.1. NCBI lineage: Eukaryota > Metazoa > Chordata > Aves > Cuculiformes > Coccyzidae > Piaya > Piaya cayana. Next base: position 28,286 of record WAAB01024491.1, on the reverse strand, counting down.
CTTTCATTTCTTGAGCAAATAAGCCGGATATCCTCAATATTTACCTTGGAAATAATTATTTGCGTAAAACGTTTGACCAAGATAAACAGAGAATCGCCCGGTTTCTCGGCGGGGCTGGGAGGTCTCGTGTTCCCCTCAAACCTGAGTGCGCTCCAAAGGTGGAAAATCAGCCTTAAAGCCGAGCACCTCCGAGGGTTGGGGACGAGCCTCCTCGTAGCCCCAGCTGCAGGGCACCTAAAGGGACAGAAAAATGCAATCGCTGACCCAGCCCCAGTGTCTGCAAAGGGGCTATTTCACCCCCCCCCCCCCGGATTCCCACAGATTGAGGCCATAAAGGAGAAGCAGAAAGAAGAGGGTGGGGGGGAAAGGTGAAGGCAGGTTCAAAGGGCGGCTGCAGCTTCGCTTTTTCATCTCTACTTAATCTCCGCGAGGCCTGAGGCGAAGTCACCTTTGGGTCACCGCTCAGGTGGTTTTTTCCTCCGCTGCCTCCCAGCGCTCCCCCATCAGCCGGGGGCCGCGGGGCAGGGCGAGCTGGGGGCCCCCCGGAATCCCATCCCCCTGCTTCGAGCCAGCGTCCCAGGGTGGGGGGTAAACCCTGCACCCCTGCGTCCGCTCCCCAACCACAAGGAGAGCCTCACGCTTGGGTTTTGCAAAGCCACGAGGCTTTTAAATTGAGCGAGAACGACCTGCCGGTGTGGGTACAATATGTTGGCGCGTGCCCAGGGATGCAGGGATGGGAGGAGGGTGCCGGGCTCGGTGCCTTCGACCTTTCTGGCTCTCCCACGCTCCCACGAGTTTGCGTTCCGCAGGCTCCGGCGCCCTGGGGCGAGCACGGGGCGGCCGCAGCCAGCGCGCACCCGCCCGCACGCCCGGCAGGCTCCTGATGGCGAAGCGAGGAAGAAATCCAGCCAGGGCTCAGCTCCTTCACCTCCAAGGCTTTTTATTAAGGTGTGCGACATGCCCACAAATCACAGTCCGGGATACGACACAGGCGGCGGCGCCGGACGCGAGCGAGCAGGAGGGCAGCGAGGGCAGCGGGAGCCTTGCTGGGACGCTGGCAGCCTCCTCCGGTGCCGGGCGCAGAGGTTGGCACAGGCCGCTTTGAGACGAGCGAAACGTTCACCTCCAAAATTCAGAAGCAGGTTTGCAGTTTCCCTATTAGCTACGGGACAGGAGGAGGCTGAGCGCAGCCCCGGGCTTCGCACATCGCTGGTGGCCTCAGCCATGGTTGGTTATTTGCTTCCAGCGATCGATGGAAGCCGCTGTCCTGCTCCAGCGGGANGGGACAGGAGGAGGCTGAGCGCAGCCCCTGGCTTCGCACATCGCTGGTGGCCTCAGCCGTGGTTATTTTATTTGCATCCAGCGAGCGATGGAAGCCGCTGTCCCGCTTCGGCAAGGTCCCAGCAAAGCCACAGCTCCCCCAGCACAGGAAAAAAGTTGAGCTGGGGGGGTAACAGCAACTCTCATCCCTCTCCCCACACGCTTTTTGCAGATGAGAAACTAAATCAGAGCCCGGCTTGGCACAGGGATCACGGGCGGGATGGGGACCGCGGCCTCCTCCTGGCTGAGCCCAGGTCTCGCGGTGAAACCAGCCCCTCCCTCAGCATCACCCACCCCAACGGAGCACACGTCACGTCAACACTGAGCCAAAGGCAGCAAAACAAACCCAGCACCTCGCGTTTAATCCCTGTTTAAGACGACGTAAAACGTAGCTTAGAAAAAAAAATACTCTCTTGGCTTCGGAACGATAAATTAACACAAACACCAACAGCACAACTTCGCAAGCAGCTTCCCGATCACGCGCCGCGAAAGCATCTCCCAGATGTGCATAAACACACGCTGGCTGCAAGGACAAATGGGAATTAACTCTTCTGTAATACTGAATCTAAAAAAAAATAGATTGGATCCCACTCAGTTGACACTTACATTGACTTTTAGGCATTCTGACTGAATCTCTCAGAATGATTTTTTCCCCCCTCTCTCTCTCTCCATCTCTCTGCAGGAGTTCAGATGTTATCTGCAAGGTTTTTCCACGCGCTCCATTAGCGGCGCAGCCGGGCGAGTCCCCCCGGAGCAGCCCAGGACACCGCGCTCGCCCCGAAAAAAACCACGAGCGGAGTTTGAGGGTGGCTGGGCTGTTGCCGTGAGGGTGTGAAGAGCTCACACAGAGCACACGCTGATGGTTACGTTGCCCGGGTTATGCTGAAAAGCTTCGCTCTCTGCGGGGCACACGCACACGGCTCAGAAAAGATCAGAAATCAGATTTAAAAGATGAGCCTCGCCGCCCCACTCAAAACCCACCCTAGCCTGATGCCCCATGGTCCCCAGAGCAGAGGGACACGAGCTCCCACACCGAAGGAAATTTGAGATGAGTGGTTCTATGTTTGAGAGAGATAGGAAGGATGGGGCGAGCACCCCGATGCCAACGAGCGCTCTGCCCCTGCATGCGGCTCGGAGACGCCACCAGCCGGCCCCGCGGCGCCAGGAGGGCGAAGGCCGGGGCCGGGCAGAGCCGGCGGCACCTCAGGGGCTGGGGGCGGCGGTGCCGGCGGGGCACGCGGGGCCGTGCTGCATGAAGCGGATGAGCTCCTTGCGGTTATCCAGGATGGTGTCGAAGCTCTCCTGCAGGCGGTTCTGCTGGTCCACCACCTTCTGCTGGAGGCCGTGGATCCAGCGCAGCAGGGCCAGGCGCCGGTACATCACCAGCTGGATGTGGTGCTTCTCCTTCTCGCGCTCCTTGAAGCGCTCCTTGAACTGCAGGTGCTGCACGGCCTCCGCCAGCGCTGGGAAGAGGGTCCCCGGCTCGGGCTCGGCCGGGCTGCCGGGGACGGGGGCGGCGGCCGGAGGGTCCCAGGAGCTCCCGCAGGCGCTGTCGGGGCTGTCGATGCTGAGGGAGCTGCTGGCGTAGCCGTTGTCCTCAGCAGGGGAGCTCGGGGTCTTGCTGCGTCCCCCGGCTGGCTCCTCGGTAGCGTTTTGACCCCCAACCCCGCCGACTTCTGCTCCCTCGGGGGGGCTGCGCACCCCCTGCTCGGGGAGACGAGGCTGCGCGGCGCCCGGGCTCGGGGCGGCGTCCCTAAGCCGGCCTTCCACCATCTGTCTCTGCATTAATAACAGCAGATTATCGGCTGGATTTGTGGTGTTTTCGCTCTGGCCGGAGCCCTCCTCCGGCGGGGACCCCGGCGCTGGCTGGCTCCAGTTCTCGTTGCTGTCGCACACCTCTCCCACGAAGTTGGAGTTGGAGTCGTGGCCGCGGGCGGCCCCCGGCACGGCCGTGCCCAGCGCCGGGGCCCCCCGGAACGGGGCGTTCGCCGGGGCGCCGGGCGGGCAGACGGCAAACATGGTGCTGGTCTCCTGCCTGCGAAAGAGAGAGAGACGCAGGGCTGAAACGTGACTGTGGGGAGCGCGGGACGGCACGACCAGAGCTCTGAGCACCCACAGAGGGGAAATGGTCCTTTACCTGCGTCTTGGTCAAGCTACTGAACCCAAGTCAGCGCTCATCCCATCCTGATTTTTCTCCACCATCCCTATGAAGCATCAAAGAATCATGGAGCGGTTTGGGTTGGAAGGGACCTCAAAGCCCATCCAGTTCAAGCCCTCACCATGGGCAGGGACCCCTCCCGCTGGATCAGGGCCTCCAAGCCCCATCCAACCTGGCCTTGAACCTCTCCCGCTGGATCAGGGCCTCCAAGCCCCATCCAACCTGCCCTTGGACACCTCCAGGGATGGAGCAGCCCTCAAAGCCCATCCAGTTCAAGCCCTCACCATGGGCAGGGACCCCTCCCGCTGGATCAGGGCCTCCAAGCCCCATCCAACCTGCCCTTGGACACCTCCAGGGATGGAGCAGCCACAACTACCATGTTCCAGGGCCTCCCCACCCTCACAGCAAAACATTCCTCCTAACATCATTGCAGGGCAGCTCCCTACCTGATGTGGAAGCTCAGGACAGGCACCCTCCACCCTCCTCTCCTCCCTGTGAGCTCCAGCCCCAAATCCCCCTCCCCTGGCTCCCCTCCTGTGACTGTCGGGGGGGCAGCCGGCACGCTCAGCTCCAGCAGCGTTTGTGCTTGTGGTAGATGCAAATCATTCAGTGCTGGTAGAGGTTTGCTTGGAAGGAGCTGCAAGAGAAGCTGTTTAAGCAGGTGAGACTGCCTGGGCTCCTCTCGACAACCTCTGCTGTCTCCCACGGGCTGTGGGTTGGGTCCAGTCTCCACCAGCGCCCAAACCAGTCACCCCACTGGGCCGCTTCCTTCTGTGGGAGCAGGCCGGGCCAGAAAAGGAAAGGTTAACCCAGCGTTTCTTGCCGGGTCATTAGCAGCGAGAGCTGCTCTCAGAGCTCTCTCCCAGCAAGGACGTGCTCACAAGAATCACATGAAGCAAAACCCATCGAGTGGCCTGGTTTCACCCCTGGCGAGCGGCACAGAGGCAGGAGGGGTCTGGGTGCTGGATGCCCACCTCGGGGGTGGGACAGGGGCTACAGCAGCACGGAAGAGCCGAGAAGATGCAGGGAAGAGCCACGAAGACTCACCGTGGGGCAGGACCACCCCCGTCCCACCACCACGGCTGCTGGTTGTGCCCTGCAGCGTGCCCAGTGCTGGGGACAGGAGAGCTCAGACCTAGAGGTGCTGTTTCCAAGGTCAAGAATGGCACCAGGGAGAGGAGGGCGAGTGCCTACACTTAGCTGGGGGGGGGCCTGAAGGCTCGTCCCCTTCCCTGGGGGCACTCACAGCAGCCCCCGCGCTGACCCCACTGTTCACACTGCCCAGGACTGGGGGACCCCAGGGTAAAACTGCTCCTGTGGCAAGTGTGGGGAAGGAAGGATGCGAACCCCAGGCTGCAGCGGGGCGAGCTGAGCATCCCTGTGCCCAGAGAACCCCCAGTACTGGCTGGGGGGGGGCAGGGGAGAGCATCCCTGCACCCACAGAGGCCTCAGTACCAGTGGGGCAGAGCATCCCTGCACCCACAGAGGCCTCAGTACCAGTGGGGCAGAGCATCCCTGCATCCACAGAGGCCTCAGTACCAGTTGATGAGAGCATCCCTGTATCCCAAGCCCCCCAGTACCCGCTGGGCAGGGCATCCCTGCATCCCGCGCCCCCCAGTACCCGCTGGGCAGGGCATCCCTGCATCCCGCGCCCCCCAGTACCCGCTGGGCAGGGCATCCCTGCATCCCGCGCCCCCCAGTACCCGCTGGGCAGGGCATCCCTGCATCCCGCGCCCCCCAGTACCCGCTGGGCAGGGCATCCCTGCATCCCGCGCCCCCCAGTACCCGCTGGGCAGGGCATCCCTGCATCCCGCGCCCCCCAGTACCCGCTGGGCAGGGCATCCCTGCATCCCGCGCCCCCCAGTACCCGCTGGGCAGGGCATCCCTGCATCCCGCGCCCCCCAGTACCCGCTGGGCAGGGCATCCCTGCATCCCGCGCCCCCCAGTACCCGCTGGGCAGGGCATCCCTGCATCCCGCGCCCCCCAGTACCCGCTGGGCAGGGCATCCCTGCATCCCGCGCCCCCCAGTACCCGCTGGGCAGGGCATCCCTGCATCCCGCGCCCCCCAGTACCCGCTGGGCAGGGCATCCCTGCATCCCGCGCCCCCCAGTACCCGCTGGGCAGGGCATCCCTGCATCCCGCGCCCCCCAGTACCCGCTGGGCAGGGCATCCCTGCATCCCGCGCCCCCCAGTACCCGCTGGGCAGGGCATCCCTGCATCCCGCGCCCCCCAGTACCCGCTGGGCAGGGCATCCCTGCATCCCGAGCCCCCCCAGTATCAGCTGCGGGGGTTACCGGGAAGCCGCAGCGCTCCGGGGAAGGGCGGGGGATGTCGGGGGTGTGAAGGGCACTGGGGGTCGGGGGGAGCTGCCCCCGCGGCCGCACTCACCGCCCCGCTGGCTCCGCCGCCCGGTGCGAGCGGAAGCGGCTCCGCGCGGGGAGGGGTCAGAGCGGCGCTTCCTCCTCCTCCTCCTCGGAGCATCCCCCGCCTTCCCCATCCCTCCGCAGCATCCCTGCCATTCCATGGGTTGGGCTGGAAGGGACCTCAGAGCCCAGCCGGTTCCACCCCAGCTAGGGGCAGGGACACCCCCCACGGGATCAGGATCAAAGCCCCATCCAACCTGGGCTTGGACACCTCCAGGGATGGGGCAGCACCAGCCTCACAGCAAAACGTTTCTCCCTAATATCTTGCCTCAATCTACCCTCTTGCAACCCAAAACCTTCCCCCTCATCCTGTCCCTGTTCTCCCTGACCAAGATCCCCTCCTCAGCTTTCCTGGAGCCCCTTTCAGCACTGGAAGATGCTCTAAGATCTCTTGAGAGACTTCTCCAGGCTGAACAACCCCAACTCTCCCAGCCTGTCCTCATATAGGAGGTTCTCCAGCCCTTGGATCATCTCCGTAACCTCCTCTGGGCTCGCTGCAAAAGCTCCGAGTCCTCCCTGTGATGAGAATTCCAGAGCTGAACACACAGCTCCAGGTTGATCTCACAGAGCAGTGGGGGAGAATCCTAGAATTATATAATTATAGAATGGTTTGAGTTGGAAGGAGCCTTAAGGACCAGTCACCTGGCCTCTTCTCCCAAGTGACCAGGGCAGGACAAGAGGGAATGACCTCAAGCTCTGCCATGGGAGATTTAGGCTGGACATTAGGAAGAAAATTTTCCCAGAAAGGGTCATTGGGCAGTGTCAGAGGCTGCCCAGGGAGGGGGTTGAGTCCCCTTCCCTGGAGGGGTTTAAGGGATGGGTGGACGAGGTGCTGAGGGACATGGGTTAGAGATTGATGGGAATGGTTGGACTTGATAATCTGATGGGACTTTTCCAACCTGGTGATTGTATGATTCTGTGATTCATCTAATTCCATCCCCTGCCATGGGCAGCGACACCTCCCACTGGATCCCCTCCCTCACCCTGCTGGTCCCACTCTTTGGATGCAGCCCAGGACGTGGCTGGTTTCTGGGCCGTGAACACACATTCCCAGCTTATGTTGAGCTGCTCACCAACAAAAACCCCCATGTCCTTCTCCTCGGGGCTGCTCTCAATCCATTCTCCACCCAACTTGCATTTGTGCCTGCAAAATTCCTCCCGTGTCTGCGAAAATCCCCACTCATCTTCAGGGAGAAGCTTTGTAGAGGCCCAAGGGGCAGGGGGCCATGGGCTGGAGCCCCCACCACCCCCAGCCCTGGCGTGCAGAGGGTGTCCGTGTGTCCATCTGGCCATGGACACGTTTCGGACACGCCAACTCCTTCCCAGACCCTGCCCTGTCGGTCCCGTGAGCCTCAGCAGGACCCTGCAGGGATGAGGGCGATGACGGGACCCAACACCCTCAATGGGACCTTTATTCGCCTCCACGCGCTGGGAAAGAAAAAGTCTCAGCAACATCAAACAGCTCCCACGAGCCCAGGGCAGGCACAGAGGGGGTCACATGAAGCACCATGAGTGTCCCAGGAGATAAAGAGGCTTTGTGGGGCTGGGGTGTGCGCTGGGGGGCGGGCGAGGAGACGCGCCGTGCGGCTGGGAGCTGTGGTGGAGGCAGCCAGGGTGCTGCAGACCCCCCGTTACCCACAGAGACACCTCGAGCAGAGATGAAGGGGCTGGAGAACAGGCCTTGTGAGCCCAAGCCCACCCCAATCAAAATGAATCTCAACAAGGGTTCAGCACCTCCTACCTCCAACCCCAGGGGAAGAGGAGAAGGTGCTTTCGTGGTGGACAAATATCCTCTCTGAAGCTCTGGGCCGCTGGAGGTGGGGCGTGGGAGAAATGCTGGGAACAGATGTTGCCGATGACATCGCAAGCATTCGTGAAATAACACTAATAAGCGAGAAATAAGTTCTTTTAACTTCCCATCTGCCTGACAGGCCCCAAGGCCTCTCCTGCTCCAGGCTGCTCCGGCCCCAGAGGCTTCAACACCTCCATTAAGGAGAAGTCGGTGGGATGAGACCAAGAGCTGTAACCGAGACACTCAGGCTGCAGCGTTCATAGAGTCACGGAATCATGGAATGGTTTGGGTTGGAAGGGACCTCAAAGCCCATCCAGTTCCACTCCTGCCACAGGCAGGGACACCTCCCACTGGATCAGGGGCTCCAAGCTCCATCCAGCCTGGCCTTGAACCCCTCCAGGGATGGGGCAGCCACCCCTGCTCTGGGCAACCTGAGCCAAGGCCTCCCCACCCTCACAAAAATACCATTTCTTCCTAAAATCTCATCTCAATCTCCCCTCTTCCAGCTGAAAAACATTTCCCCTCATCCCATCGCTGCCCTCCCTGATCCAGAGCCCCTCTCCAGCTTTCCTGGAGCCCCTTTCAGCACTGGAAGCTGCTCTAGGGCCTCCCCAGAGCCTTCTCTTCTCCAGGCCTTTCCTCCTAGGAGAGCCTGAGATTAAAGAAACAAACCCTTCCCGTCACACAGGAAAGGCCGAAACCGACTGAGGCGCCTGGGAGTGGGCAGGAAAGGGAAAAGACGCCGGGCAAACAATGGGCTCAGCCCAGCTCAGCTCCGTTCGCCCTGAGCTGGTTTGGGTTTCACTCCCGCTTGGGGCCTGAGCACCACACGAAGCCAAATATTCCTCATGGGGAGCAAGGAGGGCAGTTTCCTCCGTGCAGGGACCTTCTCTGCTTTCCTGAGAGGAGGCACGGCTGAAACAGGGTTTTTTCATCCCCAGTTTAGGTTTCAACTGGCAGAAGGAAGCTGGGAGATGGGTTTGGCTCGCAGGGCATCAGCGGGGCTTGCTCCTCTCTCAGCTTCCCCATTCCCACCCCAGGAATTTCCGTGGGGCCGAGGGGTGCGGATGCGTTGGAACCTGTTGCATTGGCCTCAGTTTTGCTGGTGCTGGCAGGAACCTCCCTTTTATTTTAGGGGTTTCCTCCCCAAATACCATCCCTGGCAGGAGCCGCGTTTTGAGTTCCCAGAGAGGCCTGGGAGCAGCGGTCGCAGGGTCTGTCTCACTGGGGTTGTCTTTGTACGGCATCAGCCCAGCATCCCCAGCCCCGGGATTATCTGTATCTGATGGAGACCAGAGGGATTTGCTGCTTGCAATGAAAACAGCTCCACTTCTCTGTGAACCAGCCATCCCCACAGCCCCCAGCTGCCCTGAGCCCCAAACGGCTGCTGGAAACCCCAGCTTGGGGTGATCCCTTCAGGATCAGGGGGAAAGGGAAGGTTTGGAGGTGGAGCGGGCTTAGCGACGGATTTCAGAGTCATCTTTCCCTCCCCTTCCCCTGCTTCATTCCAGAACTAAATTAAAAGCTCTCCCTCCAGGAAATTAAAAATCATTTAAGAGGACTGAGCGCAGAACCCGGGTTTCAGAGCTGCACGTCCTGGGCGAGATGAAGACAATGCACCTCGGGGCTCAGAGGGGAGAAGGCTGGTGGGGAGAACCCCCCAGAGCCACTCCAGGAGGTGCTGGCACCACGTTTCTCCACCAAAGCAGGTCCCTGGGACCCTG
>WAAB01024491.1:4668-18225 GCA_013389865.1 Piaya cayana | reverse complement strand
AGGCTAGAGATTAGGAGGAAGTTTTTTACAGAAAGAGTCATTGGGCATAGGAATATGCTGCCCAGGGAGGTGGTTGATTCGCCTTCCCTGGGGGTGTTTAAGTAACGAGTAGACGAGGTCCTGAGGGACATGGGTTAGTGTTTGGTGGGAATGGTTGGACTCGATGATCCGATGGGTCTCTTCCAACCCGGTGATTCTGTGTGATTCTGTGTGATGGTCGTGGTGGGGCCGTGCTCAGCTACGCGGCGATGCTGGGATGGACTCAGGCAGGTATCTTCATGGCCAAGGGGACACAGGTCACCCCCAAGCCACCGTCCCGCCACTGAGACCTCGGTGTTGAGGTGAGGAACCCGTTCCGAAGGAGTTAAGGGTGAAACAATGCAAAAAAAAAAAAAAACAACCCCAAACCATTATTACAAAAGAAGAAGTGCCCTGAACCACATGCGACCTCCCCTCCCCAGCGACTCATCTGAGTTTAATAACGGAGAAGGGAAATCTCCCAAAAAGCTCTCGGAGAAATTAAAGTAAACAGCGTGCTGACCTCCAGCCCCGCGCTGCCCCGCTGCTGACTCGGCCCCGCTGCGCAGCCACCGCTGCCTCGCCCTTCGGGGTAATTGTAAACACATTCCCGTAAACAGGAGAGGGAGCAGCGAGGGGTCCCGGGAGCCGGTGCCCAGGCGGCAGCTTCCCAGGGCACAGAAACCGGGGCGTGCAGGCAAAGACGTGGGCACGGGTGATGCCGTGGACCAATGGCCCCGGGCTGCATCCCTGGCCGCGAGGGGCTTTGCGCGGCTCAAGGTTCAGGAATGATGCTGCCAGCAGGAATTATAGAATCATTAATGTTGGAAAAGACCTCTAAGCTCATCCAGTCTAGCCCCACCGTGCCGGCTAAACCATGTCCCCAAGTGCTACATCTCCACATGTTTTTGAACTTCCAGCCCTTCCAACAGTTTGATAACTCTCTCCATGAGGAAATTTTTCCTGATATCCAATCTAAACCTCCCTGGACCAACGTGAAACCATTTCCTCTCATCCTAGAGCCACTAGTAACGTCACGTTGCTCCATAACTGCGGGCTTGGGGCTGCAAAACCAAGTGGCAGGAATGCAGGTCCCGTGGAAGGAGGGAGAAGGAGGAGGTGAGGGAGGATGCTATAATGGGCTTGTCCTCTTGGCCTCCCAAATTTTTTAAAAAATGGTCTTGTTTTCACAGATCCTGGCCATTTTTGTAGGCTGAAGAGAAGAAAAGCAACCCCAGGCTCTGTGAGAGCTGGTGCTTCTCTCCAGGGAGAGGACGGCAAAGCCGCTGGGCTCCGAGGGGGGAAGCAGGAGCCGAGCGTCGCCGCCAGCCTGGCCCCTTCCCTGGATCTGCTCCATCCTTGTCCCTGTCCCAGTCCCATCCTTGCGGTGCCCTCGTTTGCGTTTCCCATGGAGTTTTCTGGGGGAAACCCCACTCAGAAGCATGGGAAGGGGGCAGAGGGGATGGATTTGAGGGAGATCAGCTCCTCCGCCCACAGCCCCAGAGACCAGGCTGGTCGCCTCTCCTGCCTCTGCCTGTTAACCACATCCCATTTCAGCCAACGCAAGGCAGGGATTTGCTCTGTATTTGGTGAAAAATACCAGGAATCCACAGCCAGGTTGGATTTCAGAGGAGCTGGGAATGCCGTGGAGGTCAGACTGTTTCTAAAGGGCTGGAGGTCCGAGCCCACTCCCCTCAGCAGCTCCCAGCCCTGAGGATCAGCCCTTGGGATACACTGGGATACTGGGCAGAGGAGGAGGAAGGAGCCGAGGGGCCAGCGGAGGAGTGAATGTCCCACCGGAGGGACAAACCTTCAGCCATGGGCACCCAGTTTTGTCCCTGGGACACTCAGCCCAGTCATCCCCTCACCAGGAGAGAAGCCACCGTCCTCTTTGCTTTCCTAATTCCCCAAAGAAGGAGGTTTATCCCGGCTCAGGAGATGTGCTCTGCCACGAGAGTGAAGCTGGAGGTTTCCTCCGGGGTTTATCGGCTGCTGAGCTACAAGAAGGGAACTTGGACGCCAACTCCACCTCTTCCATCAGACCAGGCCCCAGACCTTCAGCGCTTCCTCTTGGCTTGTGAATCACTAATAAACTCCAGACAGCGAGGGCTGATTAGGAAATCGTTTTGGGAAGTGGAGGGGAAGGGGGAGGGAGGAGCGCTGGGCAGCTTTGCCCCTTGGCGTCACCTCCGGGCACCGCGGGACGGGTCGTGCCTCGAGGTCCCCGCGGCTGCTCCACCACGTCCTGAGCCCAGGGCTCTGAAATCCAGCTGCACACGAGGTTCTCCAGCGGATGGATTTGTCTCTCTGTGAGAATTCAGGGATGAAAGAGGAGATTTAGGTTTTAAGCTGGAATAAGGGAGATTGAGATGAGGAAGAAACATTTTCCTATGAGGGCGCGGAAGCCCTGGCCCAGGTTACCCAGAGAGGTCAGGGCAGAGACCCTCTGCATCCCCCCCAACTGCTTCACACTCGTCCTGACACAGAAAGGCTCAACATTTGGACCTCATAACGCAGAAAACTTCAGGATTTTGAAATTTCAGTCTTGGCCACAAATCTGATGCATTCCACAAATGCTTTAATTTATCCCTTCGTCACAATAGTCGATAAAAGGTTTTGCCTCAGCCGCTCCGCTTTGATTAATAACTGCAACAGATCCTAACCCGAAGGAATCTCCTTATATCGCGTTCATGGAAATTAAATGTTTGATTGCGCATAGGCAGAATTTGCTGGTGTGGAAGCTGGTGTGGAGAACTCTGAATGAGCTTGAAACAAAAAACACCTTTTTTTTTTTTTTTTTCCCTCTCCTTCACCTCTAACAAGTCCAAACATCTGCGAGAATTCAGGCAGAGTGAAACTGGTTGGAAAAAACCAAAATTAAAATACAGAGTGAACAATTAAATGAGCATCCACATTGCAGCCAGGTGGGAACGGCGGCATGTGGGCTCTGCACGCAGGGGGTTGGTCCAGGCAGCAGAGCCTGCGAGGAGGGGGGATGCGGGACCTTCAAACCGCTCCGTCCCACCAGCCCTGGCACCACCACTGGCACCAGCACCACCGGCACTGGCACCAGCACCACGCTCATCCCAGCAGCGCTGTGAGCAGCATGATCCCAGCAGCACCTGCTGTCACCAGCAACCCCGGGGACAACGGTGGCGGTGGTGGAGGCAGCAGGATGCTCATTCCAGTGTGTCACTGGGAGCTGCTCAGGGTGTGCTGGTCAGGTTGCCCCCAGGAGAAAGTAAAAGGTGCCTTTGGAACCAAAAAAAAAAAAAAAAAGGATGGTTTTATTATGTTTGAAATCCTCTGCTTGTTCATAAAAGGAGAAGCTCTGGAATTCATAGGATCATAGAATCATAGAATAGTTTGGGTTGGAAGGGACCTTAAGGATCATCCAGTTCCAACCCCCCTGCCATGGGCAGGGACACCTCCCACTGGATCAGGGGCTCCAAGGCCCATCCAACCTGGCCTTGAACCCCTCCAGGGATGGGGCAGCCACCACTTCCCTGGGCAACCTGTTCCAGTCCCTCCCCACTCTCATAGTGAAGAAATTCCTCCTTATGTCCAGTCTAAATCTGCCCCTCTCCAGTTTATCCCCATTGTCCCTCATCCTATCACCCCAAGCCTCTGTGAACAGCCCCTCCCCAGCTTTCCTGTAGCTCCTTCAGGTACTGGAAGGTCACTATAAGTTCTCCTCGGAGTCTTCTCTTCTCCAGGCTGAACAACCCCAATTCTCTCAGCCTGTTCTCGTACGGGAGGTTCTTCAGCCCTCAGATCATCCTTGCAGCCTCCTCTGGGGCCATTCCAACAGCTCCATCTCCTTCTTATGCTGAGGATTCCAGAACTGGACACAAACCTCCAGATGAGGCCTCCCAAGAGAGGAGCAGAGGGGCAGAATCCCTCCCTTGCCCTGCTGGCCACTCTGCTTTGGATGCAGCCCAGGGCTGGGTTCGCTTTCCTTCCCCTTTCTTCCTTCAGGGTGAGGGGTTTCAATTCCCCTAAGCCGCGAGAGCAAGCAGAGGGACGAAAAGCAAGAAGAAAAACCCCAATCCCTTGGGCACTGGGGAACAGCAGCACTTTTAGGCAGGGATGGTGTGAGCAGGCACTTGGGCACCATAGAATCACGGAAACACCAGGTTGGAAAAGACCCACTGGACCATCGAGTCCAACCATTCCCATCACCAGTCCCGGCCTGGCCGGGCTTTGCTGTGCCGCAGGTGCCCCGGTGCCGGCCAGGGAGCCGTGGCACATTTTTGAGGTCAGAAAGCGGAGTTTTGAGCGATGAAAGCAACATGCCAAGATAAACCCTCCGCTTCCTGGCGGGCCCGTTCCCATCAGCCGCCGTCCAGCGAGGCTGAGCCCGGCGAGGGGCTCCCCTGGCGCGAACCGCCCGGCGAATTCTCTCTGCATGGGTGAAATTCTCTCCGCTACCGCGGTCGTTATCTCCGAACAGGAACCAACAATATCCTTTCATTTAGGCACTAATTTGAACAATGTGCGCCGGCCGGGGGGGGGGAGGAAGGGCGCTCGCTGCTCCGGAGCCTTTGAAAAATCCAAGCGGGAGCCAAAAGCAAGAGGGAAAACCAAAGCCCACGGTGACGCGAAGAGCTTGGAGATGCAGGAGCAAAGGATGATGCTGCAAGGACCGGTGGTGCTGGCACCAGGTGCCTCTGCCCCAGCTCATATCTGGGGATAAACCCTCGTCCGGGCCATCCTGGAGCCCAGAGCCTCGTCCGTGCAGCCTTGTTTTGCCCACTGGGAAAAAAAATCACCTCGTCTGCTTACCCAGCCTGTTCAGCCTCATAATTACGATTTCCACAGGGCTGGAGGGTGCAGTAAAACACTTCTAAACTCTTTCTGTCGTAAAGCTCACACTAGGCACCAGCAAGAGTCGCGGCGTGTAATTGATAACTGTAAAACCCCTTTAATTTCCGTTCCTCAGGAGCAGACAAGACAAACACAGCAGGGGAAGGGAGCACCCACCGGCGGCACAGGCGTCCCCTGCTGCTCCCAGCTCCGCTCCAGCACCCAGGGGTCTGGTGGCAAAGTCCTAGGGGCTGTGGCCACGTCCTAGGGGCTGTGGCCACCTCGCCCAGGGCGGATTGCAATGGGAGCAGCGTGGTTTGCGATTGCTTCTCAACAGGGAGCTCTGCTAGCACGTGGCTGGTGGCAGCAGCACCCCCATCTCCATCTTCACCCCCGTTCCCATCCCCTGCTCCATCCCCATCCTCATCTCTATCTTCATTTCTACTCCTATTCCCATTTCCATCCCCATCATCTGCATCTGTCTCCATCCTCATCCATGTTCTCAGCTCCATCCCCAGCTCCACCCTTATCCTCATCCCCATTTCCATCCCCAGCTCCATTCTTGTCCCCGTCCCCATCTCAGCTCCATTTCCATCTTCATCCCCATTTCCATCCCCAGCTCCATCCCCATCCTCATCTCTATCACCATTTCTACCCCTATTCCCATTTCCATCCCCGTCCTCATCCATGTTCTCAGCTCCATCCCCAGCTCCACCCTTATCCTCATCCCCATTTCCATCCCCAGATCCATTCTTGTCCCTGTCCCCATCTCAGCTCCATTCCCATACCCAGCTCCACCCCCATCCTCATCTCTATCTCCATTTCTACTCCTACTCCCATTTCCATCCTCATCCATCTGCATCCGCATCCCCATCTCCATCCCCATCTTCATCCACGTTCTCAGCTCCATCCCCAGCTCCACCCTTACCCTCATCCTCATTTCCATCCTCAGCTCCATTCTTGTCCCCGTCCCCATCTCAGCTCCATTTCCATCTTCATCCCCATTTCCATCCCCAGCTCCATCCCCATCCTCATCTCTATCACCATTTCTACCCCTATTCCCATTTCCATCCCCGTCCTCATCCATGTTCTCAGCTCCATCCCCAGCTCCACCCTTATCCTCATCCCCATTTCCATCCCCAGATCCATTCTTGTCCCTGTCCCCATCTCAGTTCCATTCCCATACCCAGCTCCACCCCCATCCTCATCTCTATCTCCATTTCTACTCCTACTCCCATTTCCATCCTCATCCATCTGCATCCGCATCCCCATCTCCATCCCCATCTTCATCCACGTTCTCAGCTCCATCCCCAGCTCCACCCTTACCCTCATCCTCATTTCCATCCTCAGCTCCATTCTTGTCCCCGTCCCCATCTCAGCTCCATTCCCATCCTCATCCCCATTTCCATCCCCAGCCCCATCTCCACTCTCATCCCCATCTCCATCCCGTTCCCACTGGCCGCCCCGGTGCTCGTCCCTCCCGGGCTCACCCCGGGGAGGCTCACAGGGAGACACGGGGGGATTTCTCCTGTATTTCCTCTTCCAGTTTAGCCGTTATGAATATTCACACCCGCGTGGGGAGAGCAGGCGCATTCCCCGACGGGAATATCAGTTGGAACATGGTCTAATTGATTATGTGGAAATTGCTCCTGGTGGAAAGGGAAGCCCTCGCCTTGCTCTCGGTGAATTCATTTAGCTTTTGCCATTCTTCGCTCTGCTCAATTAATCTTGTTAGAATGATATATAATTTTAGCTTGCGCTTCACATACAGAGGGACCATTAAGGCCTGGGCTAATAACAACAGAGAGGTTGGTTAACGATGGGGTAACGAGGGTTGAGTCCCTTAATTCAGGAGGTTGGTTAACGGGGTAACAAGAGTTGGGTCCCTTCGTTTGGGAGGTTGGTTAACGATGGGGTAATGAGGGTTGGATCCCTTCGTTCAGGAGGTTGGTTAACGACGGGGTAACAAGAGTTGGGTCCCTTCGTTTGGGAGGATGGTTATCGATGGGGTAACGAGGGCTGGATCCCTTCATTTGGGAGGTTGGTTAACAATGGGGTAAAGGGGGTTGGATCCCTTCATTCGGGAGGTTGGTTAACGATGGGGTAACGAGAGTTGGGTCCCTTTGTTGGGTCCCTTCNTTCATTTGGGAGGTTGGTTAACAATGGGGTAAAGGGGGTTGGATCCCTTCATTCGGGAGGTTGGTTAACGATGGGGTAACGAGAGTTGGGTCCCTTTGTTGGGTCCCTTCATTTGGGAGGCTGGTTAACGATGGGGTAACAAGAGTTGGGTCCCTTTGTTGGGTCCCTTCATTCAGGAGGCTGGTTAACGATGGGGTAACAAGAGTTGAGTCCCTTCGTTTGGGATGTTGGTTCACGATGGGGTAACAAGAGTTGGGTCCCTTCATTCAGGAGGTTGGTTAACGATGGGGTAACGAGGGTCGAGTCTCTTGGTTTGGGAAGGAGGGTGGTGGGTCCTGCCCCAAGCTGCTGGCTGGGACCTCAGCCCCGGGAGCAGGGGGGACCCCGAGGTGCCACCCCTGCTGGGGAGGCCGTGGCCCCCGGGATGCTGGGTGCTGGGTGCCGTGCGGTGGGTGCTCGGCTGGCGCTCGGCTACGCACCGAGACAAAGAGCGTCCTCTGCGGCGGCCCCCCAGCAGCTGGCGCGGGGAAGAAGGAGAAGTAATCCCACAAAAGTCCCACTCCGGGGGGATCAGCGGGAGAGGTGAGGGGCGCGCCGAGCCCCAGCGCTGCCCCTTTCTCTCCCCGCTATTGACTGCCTAAACAGTTCTTTGGTGATTACAATGTAAATATAGCTTTTCATGGAGTAAAAGCCTTTTATGGGATCCGCACACACTTAACCACTTAACCCCGGCGACAAAAAGAGCAGTGAATTGGTTGTTTAGGGGCCGCTCGTGCAGAAAGGCGGGCGCTGAATGGGATTTGGGGAGCTCTGTGTATCAATTGCTACGCTCCAGGGGCCCTCAATGGGGCTGGGGGCGTTAGAGCATGTGCCAAAGGGCTCGCGTGGGTAGGGACGGGGTGTCAGAGTGAAAAAGAAGAAGGAAAAAAGCAGCTGCTTCTCTTTAATAAAACAATGATTTATTCATAGCGACTTGGGGAAGGGGCGGAGGAGGCGGGGGGGGACACACCGGGAAAGGCCAAAGTGATGCTCGCCCGGCGTCGTGCCTGGAGAGGCTCCGTGGCTGAGCCTGCCCGGAGAGGGGGAGCTCACGGGGGCTCCCATGGCCCTTGGGGACCCCCAGAGTGGCCTTTGGGGACCCCTTAGAACAGCCTTTAGGGACCCTCAGAATAGCCCATGGGGACCCCTTAGAACAGCCTTTAGGGACCCCCAGAATGGCCCTTGGGGACCCCTTAGAACAGCCTTTAGGGACCCACAGATGGCCCTCTGNCCGTGGCTGAACCTGCCCGGAGAGGGGGAGCCACGGGGGCTCCCATGGCCCTTGGGGACCCCCAGAGTGGCCCTTGGGGACCCCTTAGAACAGCCTTTGGGGACCCCCAGAATGGCCCTCGGGGACCCCTTAGAACAGCCTTTGGTGACCCCAGAATGGCCTTTGGGGACCCTTTAGAACAGCCTTTGGGAGCCCCAGAATGGCCCTTGGGGACCCCTTAGAACAGCCTTTGGGGACCCTTTAGAACAGCCTTTGGGAGCCCCAGAATGGCCTTTGGGGACCCCTTAGAACAGCCTTTGGGTACCCCCAGAATGACCCTTAGGGACCCCTTAGAACAGCCTTTGGGGACCCTCAGAACGGCCCTTGGGGACCCCAGATCTGGGTCCCACTGCAGCCCCAGGCAGGTGGCTGTGAGGGGATCTCTTGCTCCTGCTCTCTCAGCCCCAGGCACCTTTTTAGTGGGTGCAGGAACCACAGACTGGGGGAACCCCCCTTCTCCTCTCCCCTAGCCCCACGGGCACCCTCTGCAAAGCTGGGGGGCAGCAGGTGCCCCCCATGCCCCAAGCAGCGGGTACGAGAACCCCAGCACAGCTCAGCACCATCGCTCTGCAGCAGGGATGTGACACCAGGGGGACCCCAGCGGGTCTCATCCCCTCTTTGTCGCGCCCCAAACGAGATCGCACCGAGGCTGCGAAGGGCTGAGGAGCAGACGGAGCTGGTGCAGCCCTATTTTTAGGCCTGTGCAGATGGAAGGATGAAAGAGGAAGGGGGAGGCCGAGCAGGAATGGGAATGAAAGACAAACAAACGCCGAGCAGATGTTGGGAGCGGCACTCTTCCCTTCACAGGATGCGCCTGTGGCTCCCGGCAACACCAGCTCCGCTGGCCTCAACCCCACAGCCTGGGGGTCACAGTGGGACCGAGGCAGAGCGACGTCCCCTCCTGCTCGCCCCATCGCCAGGGGCTCACAGCCACCCTGGGGCGCTGGCACTGCCTCAGCCCCCTCGTTAGCGGCCCCAGCAGCCTCCGTGGGGCAAAACCATAACGAGCGTCAAGGCAGCAGATTGGTGCTGGGCTCATGAGGTGCCCCAGAGGGGTGTAGGGACGTGTCCCCTTCCCACTTACCATCCTTGCTGGTGTCTGGCCGTGGACTCCGGGAGCATTGCTGGCACCAAGACCGCCCAGGAGAGCCGAGCAGCTGCTGCAGGAGGACCAGGCACCACCAGCAAGGCCAAAGAGGTTTGGGTGGAGAGTGTGGAATCAGAAATACCCCACGATCAACACGGCACAGCTCTGGGGACGAAGCTGTTGCTTTACGGAGCGTACCTGGTGCTTGGCTTGCGCCAGCACATCTCAACTCTGCCTTTCTTTGATGCCTGAAGGTTTCTCAAGGCATCAGGAGGATCGCGCTGGGGTTTGTTTTGACATCTCCAGTTCCCATTCCAGCTGGAGGCACCAGCAGCGTCGCTCCCAGGCTTTTAGCAGGCGGCGCACAGAGAAATCCCAACCGCTCGACTTCAGTAGGATTTGGATCCTTGGTGCGGGCTGACGAGCATCAAACCCAGCACTTCCAGCTCCGCTTTTGCCCCCTGCAGATGTTTGGGTGCCTTTTCCAACCGCGTCGACGCCGTCTCATCTTTTGTTCCTTCTTTTCCTTTTCCCTTTCCAGCCGAAGGGGTCAAGATGGCGCGAGCGCAGCGGGTTGGGCTGGGGGCTGTTTGCAGGCAGGCAACTTCAGGAGTTGTTATCATACTTCGGGGCTCATATCATCCCCTCTCCGACGATCACACACGCTCAGCGAATGCGCCGGTGGAGCGAAGGCTACCCAAACAGGGCGAGCTCTGCCTGTGAGATCATACCACCAGATGCCTCACGCTGAGAGCATCGCCACACGAAATGGAGAACACATGGCAGGTAGAATCGCCTGCTGCTTCCATTATCTCCTTTCCAGCAGTGGGGCTGGATGGTTCGGCATCACCTTTGGTTGGAGTCTCTGCAGCCGTGGCTGGTGGAGATGGGACGCGCATCCTGCAGGAGGTGCTGGCCGCGGTCACCGCTGCCCTGTTAGCAGAGCCAGGATGGGATGGCAGTGTCCTCAACGCCAAAAGCTCTAGGTGGGTCCCCAGCTGGGTGGATGCTGTGGGGTGGCTTGATGAGGCGCCACGAGCCACCCTGCATCATCGCATCCCTCTACTTGTGCTGGTGGCAGCTCCCGTATTTTGCATTCCCAGGCAGAGATCATAGAATCTTAGAATCACCAGGTTGGAAGAGACCCACCGCATCATCGAGTCCAACCATTTATGGAGGTTGTACAAGGCAGNGGAAGGAAGGAAGGAAGGAAGGAAGGAAGGAAGGAAGGAAGGAAGGAAGGAAGGAAGGAAGGAAGGAAGGAAGGAAGGAAGGAAGGAAGGAAGGAAGGAAGGAAGGAAGGAAGGAAGGAAGGAAGGAAGGAAGGAAGGAAGGAAGGAAGGAAGGAAGGAAGGAAGGAAGGAAGGAAGGAAGGAAGGAAGGAAGGAAGGAAGGAAGGAAGGAAGGAAGGAAGGAAGGAAGGAAGGAAGGAAGGAAGGAAGGAAGGAAGGAAGGAAGGAAGGAAGGAAGGAAGGAAGGAAGGAAGGAAGGAAGACAAAATATTGGATTGGGAGGTCTCAAAGCCCTTCTCAAGGCTGAACTGAGGCGCCTTGAAATCAGAGATGCCCCAATCAACCATACCGGGATGCAGCGAGGTGCCCGGGCCCCAGGCAGCATCCCTGCACGGCCAAGGGAAGGATTTGGATGCTGCAGGCGGCTTTGGGGACGCCGGACACACATGAACACATGCACATCTCGCCCTCTGAAAGGAACACGCCGATCGGATACTGCTCCTCCATCACCGCGCGCATTAATAACATCAAATATTGAAAATCAATGGGCCACTGCATGGAGCAAGTTGCATGAAAACAGCCTTGAGGAGCAGCGAAAAAAAATATTAGCTAAAAATAAAATTAATCTCTCGCAAAGCTGTAAGATTTGCTTCTCATCCTTCCCCTCCCACCCCCCAGTGCTGCAATCTTTTATGTCGTTTTCTTTAATTACAGCTGGTTTAGATCTCTGCTGCCTGGAGAGGCAGAGCTGGAGTCGGCCAGGAACGGGGCTTCTGGATGATACGAGAGAAAATAACCCCCAAGGACCGAACATCTGTCCAGGCGGAGCACACGCAATGTTCTAATTAATATTAATGACTAATAGTTAATATAGAGTGAAAGTTTTGCTTTACAGGTCACCTAATAAACTCAGCCTCGCTGCAAGGCTCAGACAGAGGCACTTGCCGTGTCGTGAGCTCGGCTGGACTGCTCCGGCTGCCCTGGGGTGGTGGGGAGTCGGGAGAGGGGGAGCTGCTCTGGGTTCTGCTCTTGGTTAGAGAGCAGCCATCGAGGCAGCCCAGAGAGGGAAAGGCTTTACANGGGTCAGGATGAACATTAGGAAAAAAAATTTTCACAGAAAGGGTGATTGGGCAGTGTCAGAGGCTGCCCAGGGAGGGGGTTGATTCAGCTTCCCTGGAGGGGTTTAAGGGCCGGGTGGACGAGGTGCTGAGGGACATGGGTTAGTGATTGATGGGAATGGTTGGACTCGATGATCCGGTGGGTCTTTTCCAACCTGGTTATTCTATGATTCTAAGATTCTATTTCAGGTCATTGATGGGGTTGGTGTGATGGACACGGGGGTGGGTGAGGAGAGGACCCAGCCAGCCGTCCACGGGCTCACTCCTACCTGTGCAAGACAACACCTCGTAGTAGAGGTCCTACAGGATGGGGCTCTGTCCTCCCCCCTGTTCTCTTGCTCCTCTGCTCATCATAGAGGGCTCTTGTTTTCTTTTACTATATCAAAACCCCTCAACTTCCAACCCTCCGCCATGGGCAGGGACACCTCCCACTGCATCAGGGGCTCCAAGCCCCATCCAACCTGGCCTTGAACCCCTCCAGGGATGGGGCAGCCACCCCTGCTCTGGGCAACGTGGGCCAGGGCCTCTTCATCCTCACAGGAGAAAACTTCTCCCTAAGATCGCACCTCAATCATTCCTTAAAATCATTCCCCAAATGCAGAAGGGCTGGACCAGGGGGTGGGAAGCCAGACTGGAGGAGTAATTGTGACAGCGCTGCCTTCGGAAGCTCCCTTTGTCCACACTCATATGGATCCCTCGGGGTCTTTTTATCCTTTACCCTCACATCAGGCCTGGGACAAGTGACGGAAGGTCCAGGGGGGCAAGGGGTTGAACCTCACGGGATAAGAACACACAACACACCACAAACTGCTTTCCCCGTGTCCACTCTGACATAATTTTTCACATGTTGGAAATACAGATGATTTTAGCCTGGGTCCATATGGTTTCCCAAATAACCTGTCTGTTTGATAAATAACATAAATTAAATTAGACAAGACAAACAAATAGTTTGGGTTTTTTTTTCTTCTTTCCCCCTTTCAGTCTCTTGGCAAAAAAAAAAGGAAAAGAAAACATAATTCAGTGACTGCCTTGAGCGCCCGAGGAGCCGCGCGGTGGTGGCGGAGGCTGTGATTATAAACGTGGCTGCAATGTTAACCTTTAACATGGAGCAAGGGCTGCTCCTGCCTCTGCTTAGATGTCTTTTTTTTTAAATTTCTTTCCTCTCGTTTAGGCTCCTCGGAGCTCATTCTCTCTGTAAAGGCAGCACGGAATATCACATACTTAGTAAACCGAGTACTTCTAGGGGTCCTAGTTTAAGAGCAGGAGCGGATTTGAAAGGCTTTATTCCTCCTGCGGGCAGGGGAAACTGAGGCACAGAGAGGTGTGGATATTGCAGTTGAGAACTCTACCATCCTATCAAGGTGCAGCTGCTCCTACACCCTGAAAAATCAAAAGCAAAACCACAAATCGCCAGCTGGAAGGGCGAGAAGTTGGAGCAGGTTAAGATCAGACAGAAAAAGGAGTGATGGGAGTGGAAGGAACCCTTCCACCAGCCCAGAAGGGTTCTCACCCCTCCACCCTGAGCCGCTCCCTCCCTCCCGGCCGGCCCCACAGCACCCTCGGCACTTCCAGCAGCAAGAGGAGGGGGATTTTTCTCAACATCATCTCAGTGCCAGGAGGGCTGAGCTGAATCGATATGTGAAAATGAGAAGGCGAAGCTGAGTTAATGTGCCAGACAGGAGGTTGGGGCGGGGGGACGGAGGGAGGAGATGGATGGGAATGGGTCAGCGGCACGGGCGAGGGGTCAGGCCCAAACCCACAGCCCTGCTGGGAGGACGGAGCCTGGCACAAGAGCAGCAGCAGCTCAGCCCCTCGGGCCACTGCGATTTCAGCTTCCTCAGAACAGGG
>WAAB01024490.1:12993-23427 GCA_013389865.1 Piaya cayana | reverse complement strand
TGAGGTCATTCCCTTTCATCCTATCCCTATCACAACCCCCCAACAGACATTGCAGGAAAACGCTCTCTTGTCCCATGGAGGTGTGAGCACCCCCACTGCCAAAATGCATCTACAGAATCACGCAGAGAAGTTCAGAGCAGTTAGACGTTAACACTAAGGAAAGGGATTTTATTTCCTGGCAGCTTTAATATGCAAGAGACTCATGAGCACCGTTTCTGTCTGGATTATTTGTAGCCCAGAGTAGAGACTTGGCTGTCCTCCATCTAATAAAAAGTTTCTGAATAATTTGTTATAAGACAAAGTAATTTCATAGCCCGCAGTGCTGCGTTAAAGACTCAGCAAACTTGCATCAGCATTTGAGGAAAACCTGTTATCAGAGGAGAGGCCGTACATACCTACTTATCGGCAAACTCTTACTGTAACAACATTTTCTCCTACATGACAGATTTCAAAATAAGAAGCGTCTTTTTTTTATTTATAAGAGCAGCAGTTAATATTTTTCATTACCAAGAGCGTTTTCAAAGCTAGTAAAATCGGATTAATTCAAAGGTCATTTCACAAATAATCACCACCAGTAGTTTGAATAATTTCACTGAATCAAAATCTCATCCTTCATAAGTTTCTATTGCTTAATTACGTATTAGGTTGCTTCATTTTAAATACCAGTAGGATGAGGGTTCTGTGCCATTCATACCTGTGATATTTAAAGCCAAGACAGTGTAATCTCAAAAGGCTCATTTCCCTGCAATGGAAACTCCTACTTGATGTGTCAAATGAAGCTTTAATTGTCTGTACCCTCACGCTGCTGCTTTTGTTATTTGAACATCTCCATCCCACTTATAAATGGGCCTTGTGCAAAGGCTGAGGAGGCCTCGCTCACAGAGCTGAGCAGCCAGCGGGTAACTGTGATGTTTTGGAAATGTGTGATGACACCTAGAGAAACAGGGATGGTTTATCAGACAGCCCCTGTCTCATTCATGGGCAGAGATCAATATCAAACTACCGCCCCCTCATCCATCTTCTGACTAAGCTGATCTACCACCACACTCCCCCTTTCTCTCTCCTAGAAAGGTTTTAACGTTTTCAGTCCTTACAAAGCGAAGACAACATTTTTGCACCAGAAGAGGCAAATTTATCCGGTTATTGCTAATGAGACTATTGTTTTTCAAACTTTGTTGTTTATCAATTACACTGTAGGAAGAAAAGACCTTTCCCTGTACAGCAGTTCTAGCAGCAAAGTATCTCTGACCCTTCAAAGGTGAAAGGGATGTTTCTATAACCAGAAGATAAGTGAGGTGCCTCGAGCAAACAGCTGTGCTGTGCGTTAATAACGGAATATTCAGAGGATTTCATGCCAGGCTAGCGACTACAGCCCATCCCATCAAGCAGCTGCATGCTCAGGGTGGGATCCTCACACCCTCAATCTGGTTAAAGACTTCCACAGGCTGCAAATGAAAAACTACTTGTTTTCCTCTCCTCCTAGGCTCATCTCCGCATTCTGCACTACTGCAGATTCTTTTGCTGAGATTTCTTTCTTTCCTTGAGGCTTGCACTCCTCCTTCTCACACAGCCACAGATTTATCTGTGATAAAAACATCCAGTCTCTGCTCTGCAAACAAACTATAAATCCATTGCTCAAACCCACGTAGGAACTGTGGGATTTAGGAGGTTGCTCTAACAGGGCCACGTTCCGAGCTATCGAACCCAACAGGAATCTTCCTAAATTAAGTCAGCTCTTTGCTCAAGTGCTTATTGTTGATTCAGGGAAGGTACCACCTCATTGAAATGCGGTGCTCAGTTGTGACAGGGAGTTTGGAGGCGCTGGGGCAGGAGACAAGGGTCCGTGTAAAAGAGTTATGCTATGTGGCTGTTGTGATGATTCCTCAGAGGTAATTCACTGCTATCATCTGTTTCCTGGAATCATTTGCAGATACCAGCTGTCAACGGGAGCTTTGCATTTAGCCATAAGAAATAAATGCATCTGGACACCAGGCTTCTTACAGCTTTCTCTGGTACACATCATAACGCTTTTTAGGGGAAAAATATCCAATTAGCCTCTTGCTAGGCAATTCTTTCAAACGTTTGGGCTTGCAGGAATTTCAATTTCCCCCACTTTCCTAATGCAATCAGAGGGATTCTCTACACTCACAACCCCATTTACTGGTCTTTCACCTTAGGCTGACAGTTTTCAAATAAAATCTCAAGGCAAGACTGACACCAGAACCAAATGACTGGTTAGAAAAGACTGGTTAGAGATGCTGCAATATCTCCAGGAACAGGCAGCCCAAGATGAGCGATGGACGGGTGATGCAGCCTGCTTGCCTGCTCAGCTCCCCCTCAACTCATCTTTTATGATATCAACAATTCTGATACGAAAGAAGAGACGGGTGAGAGAAGGCAAAGAAAAAGGTCATTAGAGCATATACAATGCAATCTGACACCAAAGCTATGAAGGTTTTGAAGGACAGATGCAAACATGCTGCAGAACTGCTGTAATGCTGATTTCTGGGTTATAATTTGGCTGGAAATAACGGTTTGGTGTTTTCTATGCACTTTCTCTACTCCTCCTCTGAGAGTGTTATCACTTATATTACCATCTTTGCCTCCTGCTTAAGCTGGGGAGTTAATGTTGGTAATTGAAAAATGAAAGTACCAATATAAGAAAAATCCAAATATAAAGATGATTTTATGTCTAACCCACTCCTTTCATTACCTCATCCATCAGCCTCCTTGACAGCTCTATTCTGCTGTGCTTTAGACAGACAAGGATCTGCTTTCTTCTGGGCTTACTGGTCACTGATAAACTAATGCATTCATAACAAAAATAACACTGAAAAAGCAGGATGCTCAAAGCTCCCCACTTTGAATGTAAGATATTTTTCTAAAGTATTTAGATATCTACAAATGCAAGCAGCTGCCTCTGCCCGCTAGATACCTGAGCAAACCATATATCCAAGTCACATCCTTCTCTGGATCTTTGAAACTTAAATACCTTCTTGAACTTATGTTCTACAAGCTTAATTTTATTCTTAACCAAATATAACCATTTAAGCATATGTTATGATTTAATTCCATTGACTTAAGTTC
The DNA here is from genome assembly GCA_013389865.1 of Piaya cayana. NCBI lineage: Eukaryota > Metazoa > Chordata > Aves > Cuculiformes > Coccyzidae > Piaya > Piaya cayana. Next base: position 20,340 of record WAAB01024490.1, on the reverse strand, counting down.
CCCTGACCTCAGCAGCGATGATTTAATGAATCTCAGGACTCCTCTGCTCTGGTGATTGTTCAAGGTTAACAGCTTGGAGCAGGTTCATCCTCAGATCCCAAGTGCTGCAGCAACGTGTTCCAGCACCGTGTGCTAATTTAACTCCAGTGACTTTCTCAAATGCAATCCCAAACTAACTGAAACATGGATTGCTCCCTGTGCTTGCCCTGAACACTGATTAGGAGAAAAGACATTGAATTTTATGTATAGAACAGATTTTCCACATACCTACAATTACACTTCCAGTCATGCTGATCTTGATTCTTTCCCCCTGAGGCACAGATAAAACATCACAATTGTTCAACTGCACAAAAGGACAATAGGTCCAGAAACACCCCAGCCCTGTGCTCTTTGAGCCAATGTTTAGTGATGAACTTCTCCAAAGAGCTGTGACTGCATCCATCTGTCTACAGGGGACCGAGTGCTAAGCCCCTACACCCCACGCATTCCTAGAGTCGCAGGAATTCTTCTTGAAGGCTGTTGGACCTGTATATGCTTGTGTAGATCAACCTTTTGGAGACCATGAGATCATTTTAAGTGCAAGAATCAAGAACAATTTAGCACTTACTATCTAAGGACTTTTAATAAAATACAACAAAAGTCACTAACATATATCTCCTTCACGCCAGCAACACACATCTTTCATTCTTTGTTTCTTAATTTTGAGAAGCACTTTTCATGGCAGGAGACCATAGACAGAACACACTGATCATGCACGCTGGACGCCAAGAAGACGAGCAGCAAAGTGAGGCTCCTTGCCTGCATTTTTGTCTAAGCAGCTCAAAATCAAGCTCACATTTCCAATTGGGAAGAAGCCTGGGGCTCACTACCTGCACATGACCATGGCTAAACATGGACATATTTATAATTACACAGAATTCTGAGTTCACTTCAATGTGTTCTTAGCAGAAAAACAAGGATACAGTCAAGTATTAGAGGAAAAACCTTTTGAGGGATGGGGGGAGGGAGGGACAGAAGGAGAAACACTCGATTCTTGGCACTCACACAGCAGCAAATGATTTCAAACAGTGTTTCTGTGGACAGTTGGGGATCTACTTCAAGATTTTTAAAGGCCAGATACACTCACCACTTTGTGATGAGGAGAAATCCAGAAGGAACTTTGACTCTTGACAGGGTCTGAGCTTGAGGCAAAACAAACCCAGAGTTCTTACTGCTTTTTAATGGAAAATACTTTCCCAAGTGCATTTCCTGAAGTCATTTACAGAGTCTCACCTGATTTCTTTCTTTCTGTAAAAATCCGAGCGCCCCCAAAAGATTCTGAATTCTTACCAATGCAGAGTTCTGAGTCAATGATGTCCATGACTCATTTGGAAATAAAGCAAGCTAAACCTAGAAGGATGCCTCCCTCCTACAAAACAACAAGTTTTCCTCCTATCCCAGGATTATTTTCAGACAACTGCGACAAAGGTATGGAAAGGAAAGAGAAGAACTAGTGTATCCTATTTGAAAAAAAAAAAGAGATGGGGACTCAAAACTGGAATATAAAAAAGCAAACCAATAGGAAAAGGGAGCAAGATCATGTTTGTCGTGGCCCCATTTCTCAGCTGAAATCCAGTTCTTTTTGCTGACCTTAGAAATGAACTAAATGAAATACAAGCTGCTCTATCCCAACAGGACTAGCTAAAGGCTCTGATGCAGGTTTAGGTTTGCCTTTATGGAGATTTAAAGGGCTCAAATAAAAGATTAAAAATAAAAGAGATTGATTTTAAAATACATCTAGTATTGTGAAAGAGCTTTGGTACCTCAATGATCTTTTACTGCTTTCTATCAGAGAACACACGCCGGGCATTTTCAATTACTTTAATTACGTGTCAGGGTTATTGATGCACTGAACCCTGCCAGACATTCCACAACATTATCTTTAATCGCCAGCATTTTCTTATCTCTGTTTCAAGTAAAAGCTATTTTCAGTTATTTTATTGGATAAAAAGAGAATGAAATACTGCTTTTAGATTGCATTTTAAAAGATAAAAAGCTCAATTTTCTCACTCATCATAATAAAAAATTATCACACTGGCATTATTTACCTTTGTAAAACTTTTTAGAACAAATCTTTCTGGCGTAACACCAGGGCTAAAGTTCCTGCAGCTTTTTTATTACTTTGCTAGAGATATCAAATCCCTGAAAGTCAAGCGCCAAAGAGAACAACAGTAACACTACCTCTCCTACCAATTCAAACTATCGAGGTGCTGAGGGACATGGGTTAGTGATTGATAGGAATGGTTGGACTCGATGATCCGATGGGTCTCTTCCAACCTGGTTGTTCTATGATTATGTCCTCAGCTGTGATGGAGACAAAAAATTTGAACTGGCTATATGAATTTTGTTAGATTCTGTTTCTCTGTGAACCATAAGAAGAAAAAAAGAAAAAAGACCCTGAAATGATGCCACGGGTGTAAAGCAGCACAGGTCCACTGAAGTGGCATTTTGGTCATTGAAATTCCTATCTATGATTTCCAGAGGGTGAAATGCTGCTCTCAGGGCATCCAAAGTGCATGAGCCTATGTTCTCAAGTCAGAAGTCAACAGAACAACTTCATTTGCTAGTAACTGCAGGCACTAAACTGGAGTCGTGGACTGAAACGCTCTTCCCATGTCCCTTCAGACTGGTGAGATAGAAGAATTTGGTAGAGCAGAACAAGCGAAATGAGGGAACTGAACATTTCAAAACAGGGATCGATATGCTCCTACTAGCTAGCAGCAGGAATCAAAATTTCATCTCCTGAGATAGCAAAGGGAGGGAAGGTGATGTTTGCACTCCATTTCTGTCTGGAAAACACTGTCAGGAGAAAGCACCGTCCGTTCTATAGCAGATCACGCAGAGGAATTTGCACTCTCCTCCATCAAGGTGCATCATTTAGGAGAGACACAGAAACCACGGCAGAAAGCAGGATGGTTTTTGGTAGCAGTTGATAGGACAATATCATGATGCATCATTTTTGAGAACTAGGAGAGTTACAGGAATTGTGTATTTTACTCAGGATGAGAGTTAAGTACAGAGGACAGTGTATCACCACCCTCTTTTCACAACATCCAACAAGCCCTTATCCAGTAAGATGTTTTACACTTCTTACTGTACAGTGACAGGGTAGAGCCTGTTTACATCCTCAAGTAGAGTTGTACACAGGATGCCTGTCAGGAACTCAAATTATTTCTACATTCTTCTGAGTCCAGTCTCCTTCCAGCCTCTGACCAGGAGGCAATAACCCCTTGATGAAAGTGGATCCTACTCAAAGCATAGAGGACTCCTCCAACCTCTGCTCTTCTCTTGAGCTGGGAAATTCACTCTCAAACGTAAACAGTATCCTTACACTTATTTGGGAAACAATCAAGCAGCCAAATAATAGAGCACTCTGACACACCACTGCTTNCGCAATATTTCTGCTAACTGTTCACAAAACATATTTCTGCTCCAGAATAGATTTTCTCTTCTGTTATGCTCCATACCCCCATTACAGCTATTTCTGTGTTCAAGGGACAAAATAAACAAAATGTCTCTGGTTTCCCACATGGATCAGCTCAGCGAGACGTCCCTCTTTTCATCACCTTGTTGGTGTCAGCAACCCTCAGCTCACTGCAGAGCCCCTGCAGTTGCCTCCCTGTGAGAGGGAAGATGTAATTTTTATGTCCAGCAACACGTTGCATTCCTATACATACATAAATGGGGTTTTTTCTCTCTTTTTCCAGGTTGTCCTGCTCCCAGTCCAGTGAATGCTGCCCAGCCCAGACCTGGGGGTAGATTCTGGGAAAATGCTACAGCACTGATGCCCAGAGAGGTATCCTACACCAGAGAGAAGCGCTGCAGCCAGCTGGGCACAGGGATTCTTGTCTGAAATGAAAATCTGTCTCCCTTCAGTTACACTTTCCCACCTGCAGCTACGTTGAAATCAAACAGAAAGAAAACCACCACCAAAAAAAACCCACAAAACCCAAACAGCACAACTTTACATGCTTTATGAGTTCAGCTGAAGTCAGAGAAATGACATTTCTATATGCTGCATCATTTCTGAGCTGCTGAATGAAGACAACAGAAGAAAGTAAGAAAGAAGCAGATGAGCAAAACGTCACTGCTGACCCCCTTGGTGCCCTGGATCTGAAGGGCCCCTCGTCTTCATGTCACAGCACCTCTGCTTCACAAAAATAACAACAAACCAATCTAAAAAGGAGCGCTGCAGACAGCATCAGTGGGCATTTTTATCATCGGCATTTCTTTTTGTTAATAAGCTTTTATTTCTTCTCACGACTTTTTAAGAGTGATCAGCGATCATTTTACAAGATTTTATAGGCGGCCCGTGAGTCCTTGAATAGAAGAAGCTCTTGAACACAAAATCTTGGGTGAAATTCTACTTTCTGACGGCAATTGTAATGTGCACAACTGAGTAACAGCAGTAATATAAGTGTTTGACACCTGTAATTAAAGAAAAGGTTTTTTTACAAACATGGTACGATCTTTGACTTGGTACAGACACACCAGTATGCATGGTGACAGTAGAAACTCAGACATCACTGTCAAACTCACCTTGAGACAGGTACTCAAGCTTCCCTCGGCCTCCTTTGCTTCACTTTCTGGGAAAGCTGCATCCTGCCCCCTCCCAAATGCACCTTCCTTCATCCAAAAACAGGAGATAAGAGTGTATTTTAAACCATAAACGAATATATTTTAGGGAAAACAAACAAACAGGGAGCTGCTAAAATCTGCACAGATGCTTAGGACCGGAATTCCAGCTTCCTAGGTGTTATTTCTAGAATAACTATAAAATCAGTCATGCAAACTTCACACACCAAGGAAACATGAGAGGAAATGAAGGAAAAAAGCTGTCAAGCAGAGGGACCCTGTAGGAGAGGACACAGTCAACCTGTTAACTCCTCCAAACATCACACAACCAGCTCATTACCACTCTTTGGGTACAGAGCACAGCACGGGGAAAGAAGAGACCTCCATGCCTTCCACAGACCTCATCAACATTTTTCCCTCAACAGCAAATTATTATAATTTTCAGTTACACCGATAGCAGCATCTTCGTTTTATTTACAGAACAGTGATCCCCACCTACGCAGAATTAATTGCCAAAATCTAAAACACTGTGATGCAGCTGCAAACACAGTAAAACAGGAGCAGAAAAGATATAATGAGCTAGTGCCACGAACAGAAATTCAAGTTGAGTGTGGTTCAGCGCATGGTCACACAAACAAGCCAGTGCCAGGCATCTCATTAATGCATTTTGGTATTAGAGCGTCACATACAGATTGTATTTGCCAAGACAGCTGGCAGACAGGTTAAATACTGTAAATTTTAGAAAAAAGATCAGAGGAAAAGCTGTGCCAAACAGAAGGGAATCCAAGGCTGGCTTCACACAGTTCCCGATCAGCAAGTTTGCATGAAAACTAAATGCTGAAGTAAAAAAAAAAAATATATATATATATATATCTGTGTACATTTGCCTCCGTTTTTCTTTCCTCACAAAAACCACCTAAGCCAGTATGTTTACAGTAATGTACTGGTGTCCTAACAAATCAATGATTCTTTTTAAAATACTTGTGGTTTTAGGAGCTTTCAGCCATCGTTCCCACAGTTCTCACGTTTCACTGGGGTAATGTGAAATCTCCCGGGATCCACCAACACGTAACCACAGCTGGAGTTTGTGTTTGAGGCTGTTTGAGCTGGTGAGGTAAGGACCTCCTGATCGCATCCATTTTCTAACTGATGAAAAGTGATAAGGAGCTGGGGCAGGGGAAGAAAACAAAACCCAAACATCAGATCCCCCAGAACCCTTGAAGTAGGGAGCACGTGTTCTCTTGGGAGCCGAGGAACTGCATTCGGAGCACAAGCAACAACAAGAAAATGGGCCACGGAGAATTAGCAAGGGAAATAATTATGTCAATAAATAAGTAATGAACAACTGATTGACACCGCAGCAAAGATTCACCAGAGAGATGCAACATAAGAAAGCTGCCTCCCAAGCAAACAAACACCAGCCCTGAGTGCTGGAAAGTGCACATAAAATCACTCACAAGAGACTGTTAATCACATTAAAACATAAGCTACTTTGCAAAATGAAGTTTTGAACCTATTCAGTGTATTTCTAATCAAGCGTAATACTTAACTACAGGCTTCAAAATAGTAATAAACTTCAGATGGAAACAGTTATTGAGCATGAATCTCCCTCCCCTCTGTGTTCGTGGTCCCAATGTGCTCCAGTCAGCCAGGAGTAACACTCAGAATTACTGTCCTCAGCTTGAGGTTAGAAATCAGCATGCAGGGGCAGCAAGGAGCCAGGGAAAGGGCTGATCTGCCTCAGCTCCCCCTCTCTGACACTGACCCAGAGCAGATGCCCAAGACAGAAGGAGACTCTCCCAGCCTTAGGAAGTCATGCAGCTTGGATTAACTGAAAGCAGGGGTTTTTTTCACAATAGGAGACAAACCCATAAAGATAGAGGAAGGGGAAAATTCTTATTAAGTGCCTGTGTTATTTCATGTTTGCAGAGAGCTGATACTAAAAGTGGAATGAATGGGATAAAGAAAAAAAAAAAGACCTTGTTTTGAGGTCATACCAAGGAGCTATGCTTACTCCTGCAGCAAACCAAAAATTATTTTCTGGGCTGTAAATCCTGCTTGTGATTTTCCAGAGAAGGTCATTTCACTCTCTTCTCTTTGTACCAGCATGCAGAGGGTGGGAGCTCAGGCAGATCTGGCTCAAGACACCAACAAGGAAGGTTCTTTACAGGGAGAGGGGTCTGCTTGAAGGAGTAAAGACATCTCCCTCCTGCTACCTCTTTTGCCTGTGCAGGAGCTCTGAAAATCAGAGCAGCAAGGACTCTGGGACCCTTCCCCAGCCCAGTATGGCTGCGTGTTCCAGCAGGGCTGCTGCACCGTGCAGGNACATCTCCCTCCTGCTACCTCTTTTGCCTGTGCAGGAGCTCTGAATATCAGAGCGGTGAGGACTCTGGGACCCTTCTCCAGCCCAGCAGAACTGCTGCACCTTGCAGTTTTTGCTGCAATAACCTGCCACCTTCAGCTCACCTTGGCTTCTTCTCCTTATGAAAACTTGACGATACACAAGTTGGCTCCTGGAAAACCTTGCTGAGATCCTGAAGAAATCCCCCAAAATCTGAATTTTTTAAGTTCTCTTTGTGGAAAAGCTAAAGAAGCACATGACAACTTAGCAGGATCGATAAAAGCAAAAGAAACCAAACATATCAACAGTGTCCATCACAGCTTGGTTGTGAATTCTAATTATATCTTCTAGAGTGATAATGAAGCACCAGATCACCTGAAGAAATCTGTCAT
>WAAB01024490.1:0-12854 GCA_013389865.1 Piaya cayana | reverse complement strand
TGTCTTCTTCAAATATTTTACTACACTTCTAAGCCACCTCTTAAACCAGTCACAACCAGACATCAATATTTGAATTGCAACTACTCTGTACATAATTCTAGGTGTTTAAGTCAGAAAACTAAGTTTTTTAACACACTCTCCTTCAAGTTCAGGCAGAGTTTCTGTTTTTTTGGTTGGCACGAGGCTTTTCTAGCAGATAATCTGTCTGCAGGGGTTCAGTCTGCTTGATTATTTCATTTTGCCTGGTCATCAGCTTTGCTCTTACATCATTCGGCTTAACAGGTGTGCTAATACAGCTGGGCTTAAGCCCTTTATAATTTATACTAGATGTTCTCAGGGGGTCTTAGATCCTGTTTATTTCTTCTGCTTTTATTACATATCTACTGCAACCAAATATTTTACTGTGAGAAGTTTCAATTATTTATGAACACAGAATATTTTCTGGGTTTCACACTATAAGGTTTCCATTCACCATCTAAATGACTTTAAACATGAAAAAAAAATCCGTGCTTAACTTTCCAAGTGCTTTTGTATTCCTATTGAGAGATCCCAGTTCACCTAGACCTTCCTCAATCATCAACTTTAATTGAGTTTTGTCTTTTATGAAAGAAACTGAGTTAGGTAAGGTGGTTTGAAATATAACCTGCTCCTAAATCGTTATTTTACTAAATCAAGCATCTCTCATTAAAAAAGAAAAGTCCTAAATTGACAAAAAAATGGGGCTACTTCTAGTGACTTCTGACATCTGATAAGCAAACAGCTTGTAGGTTCCTCAGCCCTCAAAGCCATAGAGTTATTTCAAAGCCAGATTTCAAACAACTTACTTTCCCTGGCACACAGCTATTCACATCAATACTGAAAATTATTTTAGCAGGACCATCCACAAGAGTGGCTGTTCATAAATTTAAGAGAAGAGTTCATAATAACTTGTGATCCACTGACCTTTCTCTTGAAACGCTGCCAAAATCTCACTAACATGAATGATGAGACGCAGCTACAGCCTGTGCTTCAAAAGAAGCAAGAAAAAGGGTTCCAAGAGCTGATCTCTGTTTTAGACTACACTGGATTAATTAATTAAAACAAGGAACACAACTCTTTCCTCTGCCAGAGCAAAACAATTTGCATACCATTATGAAGCAGAAAATTTTAAAAAAAGGTGATCGCACTCAAATTAGAAGTAGACAAATTTGACTTATATGCACTTATTCTTAGCATCACTCCTGATATCAATACAAGTTAGTTTAAATCCTACCTTTTCCAAGGACATGGAGCCCATCTTTTCACGGCTGCCAGGCCACCACAGCAAGTCCTTCTCCATCTTGGTTTCAGTGATTCTAGAACTATTAACACGTGTACTGAACTATTAACACCTGGTCATCAACTTTAGAGTGGAGCCAGGTGAGCAGCCAGTCCACACCCAGGCAGGAGCCTCTGCCTGCAGGGTACAGCAGCCACCACGCTTTGGCGCATGCAAACACAAGCAACCCTATTCTATTACTCAGATAAACATCCAGAGAAACACTTGTTGCTCCATTAGGCTGAGGAATTGGACTGAATTCTCAAGTTTTGTCCAGCTTCTGTAGTGATTTTTGGGATAACCCCACTGGGAGTGTTGCTGAGATCATACTACATATCACCTGGAAGCATTTTGGATAGTTTGTTGAGGTGCTGAGGGACATGGGTTAGTGTTTGATAGGAATGGTTGGACTCCATGATCTGGTGGATCTCTTCCAACCCGGTTGTTCTTTGATTCTATGATTCCATTTCAGTGTGTGTCCCAAGTTTAAAGCAGCAGTGAGATCAAAAAGGCCTGGAAGGGAATTTACACCCTGCTTCCTACCCCTTCAGCAGCATCAAAAAGTTTCAAGTCATTTGGAAACATAACTCCCTAACATCAAACACAATTTCCAGCTTTTACTGGAGAGAAGACAAAACCTATTAGAAGCCCACACACCCAATACCTCTGATCACCAATGCCCAAATATATCAATGTTTGCTGATTCCTTATTTTCTTGTATGAATCACCACAAACTGTATGGATGGTCTCACTTCTAAATCCTCTCTTACTCTGCAGAAGGCTGACATTTGAATTTCATTTCCTGTACTTTTCTGCAGGAAATAGGAAAAATAATTACAGCTATCACTCCTACGCACATGAACAGTCACGATGAGATAGACTGAAACGCACGGTTCGTCTGGGTAAGCACAGGGCCTCTCGCAGGTAGATGTAAATTGGAGTGACAGAAGGACCTAGAGCATGTGAAATGGAAATAGGAAAGCACAAAAAAAGTTACCTCATCTTAAATTAGATTTGAGATAAAGTTATTAGATATTTTAAGTAAATTCTCTATTTAATAAGTAATCCTTCTTTTCATTCTTATAGTTCTACAAAACAGAACCGGCTTCTGAAAAAGACAAAGTTAAATGTGAATAACCCTGATCAGGCACGGGAGACAGGGACTTGGCCTGCTCGTAAATATACGCGTTACCAAAGACATTAGAGCAGTGAAGAAAATATCAAAATTACATCCTGAACACAGCCAGGGTCGGTACTGTCGAGGTGGAGGAGCACATGGATGTGGAGCTGAACGGAAGCAACGTGCTCTGAAGCGAGGAGAGTCCTTGAACTAGCCCTGAGGGCATCTGCCCACAGCTTGCTCAGCACATACAGAGTTATTAGCTGGACATTTCTGTCTTTTCTAGCATAACTCATTAGCACATCCACTTTTCTCATCACAATCTGACCTCTGTCTTAATAAACTTCTGCACATTTTGGATTTTCTAACTGAACAAGGTGAAACACCCATGATACTCAACAATTTTCACAGCAAAGGCTTTGGTGGTTCAAGTTATTATGACTTTAGCGTCTCATCTCTCACCATCTCTCAGCACCCTTCCCTACAGACTCAGAAACTTTATCGCTCTGGCTGAAATGAAGATACCAGAGTATATGAACATCTTTTGGTCGAGTAAGCCACAAAGGTACAAATATTGACTACTAGAAAGCCAGAGATAGAATCCAGTTAATGAAGTCTGCCTCCTATTTTATATTAGGAAATATCTAAAAAGACTGAGATTCAAATATACTCCCAGTGAAAATTATATTTAACGTTGCAATCATTTTTCTGTATTGATGACATAAAAACAAATTCAATCTTTATTTAATTACTTGCAAAAATTGGCACATTCCCTATAACAAATAACCGTGTTTTGGCAAAACATCCAAAATTTATCACTTTGATCCTGATGCTGTTAACACTTAGGATATACTCAGCTAATAAGTACTCGCAAAACTGACAGATGTGTTGTATCAATCTCATTAAATAGCTTCTGTTTTCCAGACGGGTGGCTGAAGTCATTTCAGTACAAATCTCAGAGAGAAGAACTCTGTGCAGGATCTGCTGCCTCACAGATTAACAATGGATCCCTTAAAGGCAAACTAATACTCTCCAAGTAGATTTGTAAGGCGTGAGCACAATACTTGCAGGAGCTGTTTCAGCATTGGCCACAGCAGTTTGCAGCAGTCGTTGGAAACACTTCACTCATGATGCACGGGATAAGTTCCCAAGGAACTATTCAAAGAAACACATTAATGATTCATACATGCAATTAATCTCTAGGAAAAATTAACTGCACTGAGCTTTACTTCACCTGGATAGCGGTATCACTTGACAAAGTGGAGGAGTGGAACTAGAAGGAGAAGGAAGGAAATTTAATCAAACCAGTCCTGCTGCTTTTTCTTTAATTCAAACAGGAAAAAAATAAACTAAAGATGAGGTGGTATTTCTGAAGGAAATATCCCACTGTTACACAAACTGCTCATTCTCCTGCTATTTACCCAGGATGCAGGGAACAGCTCAGGAACAGCCCAGACACCTGTCAGCTACTGCCCACGTCTGGTCCTGTGGGAGATGGGAGCAGCACCTGGACAAACACCATCTCCCACGTCCCACAGCACTGAAAGAGTTTGAGGCCAGGGACCTATGGGGGGAAGTTTAGTAAGAGACTCATTTTAGCTGATATTTTCTTTCCCATTAGCATTTGTCAGGAATGCACGACTGTATTATTCATTATCAATAGAAAACTACCTAGTTGTAGCCTGCTGCAACATAAGCTTCAGTTTAGCTTGTAAGTAGAGTGACACAAGTCCTGACGGGGATAAAAAAGGGTTCGAGTTTCTGTGTAGTTTGCACTGACTGGGCCCCAAACATCCTCATCTGCTGTAAACAGCAGGTAAACAAAAAGCAGTTGAGAAATGGTAAATCTTGTGCTTCCTTTTTACATCTGTCCTGTTGACAAAAGAAAAGATCCATATGCTGAATGACAGTAAATCCTCAAGTGTCTCCCAGATATCTGACTTCCTCAGGTTTCTGTCAAACTCATCATTTGCAGTAAAACAGTGGTGTGAGCAAGAGACTCAGACTATATTAAATTAACTCTGCGTAGTGGAATACAATTCCCGGCTCATATACAGCATAAAGTTGTTTAACTGTCCCATTTCATTACTAGAAAAGAAAAAAAAAAGCCTTTCTGAAAGCAGGTTATAGAGATGATGTTACTCTGCATAAGAAACGTTCTGCATTTAAAGACCAGTAATCTTTTCTATCCTGAGAAATCACCAGTTCAATCAGCAGAAAGACCAAAAGCAGTTATTTGCTCCAAGTAAAGAGCTGCTGCTATAACATGTCCACATATCAGTGATTTTGCCATTCCTACACCTCCACTCTTGAAAACTCAACATCTGCCCTGATGATCCATCAGGGTGGCTGAAGAACGGCTTATTGTTTGTGTATAAAATATGCAACCGTGGCCTGAAACATTCAGCACGCACAGAAGCCATTAGAAAATATTTTATTTGGTCAACAGCAAACATCCTCTTGGAATATTACCGGTGCCTCCAGGGTTTTGTAATCTTCTAAGTACAGTATTGCTTTTGCTCAGAAATGAAGTGTGGTAGTGGCAGACTAAAGGATTTGTCATTCTCCAGTGTTTCATTTTCATGAACCTCAGGAAGGTTCCCAGCAGTCAAGCTTCTTATCAACCAGCTGCAGAAATACGCAGCTTCGTTTTAAAACCCACGGTTGTCCGGCGCCTCCAAGTTTCTTTCTACAATCCAAGATTACTGTTTGTTATAAAAAAGGCCAGCGTTTAACTGGCCAAGAATAGAAACCTCACTACACGGGGGTTTTAAATAATTACCTACAAAGCAAAGGACAAGGTTCGTTCTATAGCTGGAGATAAAAGGGTTTGGTGAAGGAGAGTGGGGGGAAGAATGTTAAATATTGTGATTCATACAGCTTTTTAGGTAAAAAGACACGACTAAAGAAGGTAAATTTGACATTAGCTATTGCAATGGGCAAAAAAAAGAATGGGGAAGAGATGAAAAATTAAACAAGGTGGATAAATACTTGCCACATGCCACCCAGAGTACACAGACTTTTAATATAATTCTCTCCTCATGCCATCTAAGAGGGGAAAATAAAAATAGAAAAAATGTAAGCACAGAAAGTAAAAAAAACTTGTGAACTGTTTATTTGCAAGGGGAGTAGCTGCTGCTCTCCAATGACAGCTGCCCTGTCCCCACACCTACTGCTGGACTGCTGCAACACCAGAGTCATCTTAAACAAGACTTTCAGAATTTTATGCAATCTTAAAAGTCATTATCTCCAAGGGAAATAGATTTAATAATTCAAGTGTTAATTTCCCCACAGTGTTTGTAAGGAAAGCTGCAAGGGCCACATCTAATAGCTCTTACTGCTTAGTCCTAGAACAGAATTATTGAGGCTCTGTACTGCCAGGCTTCAATACATGAAACAGCTCTGATTCAGTAGACTTTTTTCCCAGTTTAGGAGACTATTTTCGAAAAAACCCAGCACACTCAGTCTCGCAGTGAAATTGCAGGTCAGGTCAATCTTTGCTAGATTTACAAGTCTCCGGTGCCTGGGTTTGGAATTACAGACTATCCAACTCCTTATTATACAGCAGCCTCGCAACAGCACGGAGAGCTCAGCTCCCATGAAATTCCAGTATGGGCCATTTGATGCATATTACACAGAGAGAGAGAGAGAGATAACTCCCCTGCAGCAAGAGTCTGTGTAAAAACCTGTTCCTTCTTGTAATCTTGTAACTACCCTTCAGTGCCTCCTCTCTGTCCCCTCTCACTACATCACAAGATCAAACACAAGTTTGAAACTAGAACTTGACTACTTTTCTGAGGTTTTGTCACCTCTCTTACATTGTCCAATGAGGTTTTTCCAAGTTCAATAATATTTTTCCCAGTTGCCAGGGGGATGCGTGACATTCCTAAAGACTTCAATTTTCCTTACTGCATGGAATAAATCATTGCAATGTTGAATGTAATTCTTTTTCAGCAAAAATAACACACTCCTCTGCTTAGTTGGAATCACAGAATCATAGAACAACCAGGTTGGAAGAGACCCACTGGATCATCGAGTCCAACCATTCCCATCAATCTCTAACCCATGTCCCTCAGCACCTCGGCCACCTGTCCCTTAAACCCCTCCAGGGAAGGTGAATCAGCCCCCTCCCTGGGCAGCCTCTGACACTGCCCAATCACCCTTTCCAGGATTTTTTTTTCGTAATGTCCAGCCTGACCCTCCCCTGGTGGAGCTTGAGGCCATTCCCTCTTGTCCTGTCCCTGTCCCTTGGGAGAAGAGCCCAGCTCCCTCCTCTCCACAACCTCCCCTCAGGTGGTTGTAGAGAGCAATGAGGTCTCCCCTCAGCCTCCTCTTCTCCAGGATAAACACCCCCAGAAGTTGAGGGTCAGTGATTTGAATATGCACCTCTTTCATATTATTTTTCAGACTGGAAACCAGTCAGGAAACCATCAGTCCCAGTTTCACATTCTGCCTAACACAGACTTGAAATACCTGGGTTGCTGCCACACACTTTATGACATTCAGTAATCAAGATGTATGGTCACTTCTACCAGTTTTTTCTTCTTCAGTTGCTACTTTCAAATATCACATGATTCTTCTTGTTATAAGATAACTGAAAATAACCCTTTTTTTTTGAAAACATAAAAATGCAGAAATACATTGTGTAAGAGATAGTCAAAGCTTTAATGTGACAGTGCCTAGGAAATGAGCGTACGCCTAAGAGACTCATAGGGATTTATAATATCCTCCCTCCTCTTGAAATACACTTACTGGCGTTAAAATTACATATTTGTCAAGGTCAGGGAACACCTCTTCGGATTCCAGCTCTAACTGTGGTAATTGCAAGCACATAACAGAATAATTAGCGGCTCTCTTGAGACCTGTGACCTGCGGAAAATCTTGAACATTATGCACAGCAGAGACCAAACGTTTGGGGACAAAAAGAGAAATAAAAGAAGGGAATTCAATTAAGATCGAGTAAGAATCTGCACATCAAGGAAGATGAATAAGTTGAGGTATAGCTGCAGCTTTATGCAGAAAACTTCCCTGAAGGGGAATTTGAGCTGAGGGAACAGTTAATTTCTTGAAATAGGAAAATGTAACACGATGGATGTGGGCTTCTTTCTCACAGAAATGAAAATTTCCTTCAAAACTTGAACCAGACAGCAGCTTCAGGTTGTTTGTAACATGTATCGCCGTAAAAATGAGCTTGTTAGGACTAAATATCTTCTGGCAAATGCAAAACTTCTAATTTTTCTCTCTAGCCTGTAAGATATTGGCACTTTTTCCCCTTAGAACTGGGACTTGATCAAAAGAAGATTTCAGTATGGGAAAGACACACTATAATAAATGTATTTTCTGCCAGATTCTCAGGATGAAGTGCTACTTACATGTGTGCATCTTAGTAAGACAAACCTGCAGTGTTATTACAAGCACAAAATAGTGTAGGAAGTTTAGATTAGGAAGCAGCTGTACTTCATGTACGAGGACAACCAATCCTGATGGGAACTGGCCAACAGCCCCAAAGCAGGTACTGACACAACTGAAGGGAAAGAGAGAAATCCTGAGGATGTAGCTCTAACCTCCTTTTTGAATTTGCTACAAAGATAATTTCATTTTATCTCTTTTAAATTAGAAAACAAGAAAAATGATATCTGGACCTCACTGTCATGGGTGAGAAAACAGGCCTCACTGACCAGCAAAGCAGTAAACTGGAAGACAAAAACATCCCTATTAACAATATTTAACTTTAATAAATCAACTTTTCACAGGCAATTTGCTGTCGAAAATGAAAACTCTGCAAAAATAGAAACAGATTACTTTCTTCAGCAAAAGCGAGGCCATCTGAATAATTTTGGATCTAAAAAGAGTTTTAATTTCTAGTTCTAAATACACAGAAAGCCATAAGTAGTGTTATTCTTACGGAGGGGTTGGATGTGTCTCTAATTCTTTTAGGAGAAGAGCACGCTCTCCACAGCATGGAGATACGAGAACCACAGCTTAGGCTGCATCACTGCTTGTGTTACGCAAACATCTTGGCACCATCTTCAATAAAGCAAAAGAACTAGCAGCTCAATGTTCTCAAAAAGAATCGGAAGAGTACATAAAATTATTCCTACATGTCTTAATACATCCTATCAGTCTGCAAAATGCCACTCACCTCTTCACACTTCACGCTTAAATCACCTTATTTAAAGCCCATGTTCAATTTCTTTCCAAATTTATTTTCTCGCAGCTTTCATTTGTCTTGAACACAACTGATTATGCAACCAGCAGCTCCATTCACACAGCACAAATATAAAGCTCCTTCACACGGCAACGCAAGCTTGTGAGGGTTGAAGTCTTGCTTGACTTGAAAAATCTCGCAGAAGATGTCTCTTGTTCAGAAATGCTAACACGAACTTGGAATGTGCTTGTGTGTGTTTTCACACATCACTGAAAGGTTTATTCACAGAGGGTGTATCCATAACCTCGCTAACTGGAATTACCTGAGGAGGAGGCCAGATTCCACCCCTCTCACTCTCTAGGACTAGTGAGAAAGCTCTGAGCACAAAATCCAAAGACATTTTTTACACTGACAACTCTTGACACTGTAATGTTGTTCAGCAATAAAATACTTTCTTTCTAAAATATAAATTATTAGTCTGTGCTGACTAATTACATACTTGAATTTCTCTCAGATGGGTGGAAAATAACTGTTCTCTTTATTTCCCTTAACAGAGAAACTCCCAGCACTATGGTAAATGGCAATAGTTGCACACTGACCTCTATGGGTTTGTGTCTCTAACTCTCTTGCTCTTCTTGCATTCCAGTTGTACTCTGAGGTAGAACTGTACCAGTTCCCAACTTTAAAGCCACTGCCAGCTGCAAAAGATTCTTCTGGAAACAACAACACAAAAAATTTCTCTCCCTGTTTGTGTCTAAATCCTCCCAAGGGCTGCGGGATGGCAGCTGCCACCGGCCAGAGAGGGATTATCCTCAACAGGCTCTTGGGGCACATGAAATATTCCCAGCCCTATCACCCACCCAGCCAATTTAATTACGATGCTCCAGGAGTGCCAGATAGCATTCAAGATACCTGCCTGCTCACAAGAGGAACAACAGCTTGAGTCACCTTCCCTGGAGGGGTTTAAGGCACAGGTGGACAAGGCGCTGAGGGACATGGGTTAGTGTTTGATAGGAATAGTTGGACTCGATGATCCAGTGGGTCTCTTCCAACCTGTTGTTCTATCATTCTATGATTCTAAATGGCGTTGCTGCCAATCAAGAGCTTAAGCGCCAAAATTCAATTCAATTCAAAGCAGAAGGTATTAAAAATACCCTAAAAGAGCCCACTAACTATGTCAAACATATTGATTCAAGATTGTTTTCACCTCCTTGCATTTCTTGCTCTGTCAGCTCTGGTTTTCATTCATGTAAAAGACCTAATATGATATTTTAACAATCGTGAAGCTGCTCGCTGCCTCTTGCAGCTCTGGCGGCTGCGGTACCTTAACCTCCCAGGCGTTAGGGAGCCCGTGAGCATCAGGAGCTCACCAGAGCTCGCTTTGAAGGCTTTCAGCAGTGAGAGTTACCATCAAAGCTGGATGCGAGTTTCATGCAGCTGAAGAATGCTGGGAGTAAAACAAGATTATGTGTAGAGCTGTCTGGGAGAGCCCCAGCAGGTAATGGCTTTATATGGAAACGAGAGATCTTATTTTAACTCATGAATATGGCACAGGGCTTGAACAGCCAGGCATTTGTCACTTTGATGTGTGCACGGTCTCCAGAGCCGTCAGGCTGACAAAGCCACATCCATTAAAATACATTCTAAATAAAAAGAGACACAACAGAACATTATTCTTAAGCTTGCTGTGTCAGACAGATTTACAATAGAAATGTAATCCAGTCCCAGGCATCCCTGGGACTCACCGACAGCAAATCAGAACAACGGAGATCGTGCTACACTGGAATAAAAATTCAGCAACACACTCTAGCATTTCACGTATTTCTGCATGTATTGTACTAACAGAATTTCTTCTCAAGAATATAATTTGGTTCCCCATTAGAGATAATTGGAATGTGGTTTATCTCCATGCAATGTCCAGTAAAATGAAACACAGAAAGACAGGGGAAAAAAATAATTCAAAGCACCTAATGGGTTTTGCTTTCCCTGCTTGTGGGGATACTCTGCACTCACATTGCTCCATGTCACTGTCTTTATATCTGCAATCTGAAAATATCTCATGCAGTGATAACTCATATTTGGTTCAGCATGCCCTGAAGTGACAGGAGGAACAATGCAGGCAACTAATTAATGAAAATTACACAAAAACACCCCAAACCTAAAGACAATGTTACAGCACCATTTAATGCTTCTCCAAAGCAGCATGTCTCCCAGTGAAGCAATGAGCACGGTTCAAATATCAAAATGATGCGGGGCCATTACAGTCAGATTTCATCTGGATTTATCACAAAGCTCACCTCGTCCTACCCTGCATGAGCACATTTTACTCTACTGTCTAAAACTTAGCTCAGAAGATAAAGAGATGCAATTCCTCACCTCCACAGACACAGGGCAAGTAAATAATCCCCCTAGTTTAACTTTGATTTCACATGTGGTCAGCATAAGATACCTTTACATAATTTGTTTAATCAAACCAGTTCTGGAACGCTGGTAGCATCAGAGTGGATCTTTCAGCCCTGTCTTTTATATAAAAAAAAATCTTTTGATTTGCAATATACATGGGAAAAAAAGCTTTTCTTTTTCCCCCTGTCTCTCATGATCCCTAGGAACAAGAACCAAGCACTCTAAACTAGTGCAATATTTACAGTAACAGAAAATTTCTGAGATTCAGGAGAGGTCTCCAGCTTGAAGGAAATCCATAAAACCCATCTGTGCTCCCAAGATAGCAAAATAATGCTGCAGAGATTATATAAAGATGTTGATTCTGCTCTACACAAAAATATGATACTTGTTAGTTCTGTTCTTTACACAAAGAAACAAACACAAAAGTCATTAGCTTTTAGGTACTCTCAGCATAATTCAATTACTAAGAGTGCAGTGTTGTTTTAAAAAAAAGGTCTTTTACATAAAAACTTTACAAAATATTTTTTACCTAAAAGGAAGCACCAGTGACAAGAAGAGCAAGTGAATCTTTTCCAACCATCAGTTTGTATGACAACCCACAGCTCTTACATTTCATCTCGCGTGTTAGTGCAGCACGTGCCTGCACCCAGCTCGGGGTACAGCAGACTAGGAGCTGAGAACACACAAGCTCAGCACAGGAACCCAACGACGCAGGGTCAAACCAAAACATTTAGTCATAAAACATACCATTTAAAGGTGAAATAGATTCTACTGCAGCTGTTAGCACTGTCATTGCAGATATAATATCTGTTATATTTAAAATTCACAAATGGCCCAGCCCTTTTATTACACTCCCTCCATTAATGTAAAACAAAACCAAACAGAACCTCACTGCTCAGTATTATTAACATACTTTGGTCATGACCATTCCTTTCTCCCCAAGCCACCTGTATCTAAAATGCGGAACAGAATCTACTTCAGAAAGCATCCTCATCTTTTTTTCTGCTGAGGTTCAGATATTGAGTGCATCTAATCCAATTGTGACATCTCACATGGCGGTAACGCAGAACACGGGGAATATTTACACTACAAACATCATTAAAAAGATGGCAATATTCATAGCCATTAGCTTAGTGTTTGTCTGAGCAAACAAAAAACTTGCTTACAACATATAAAGACATCTTTGTCTTACGTAATTTATTCCCAGGCTTGGATACAGCAGAGGAGCCTGCTAAGACCTAGAAATGGTAGAATAAAAAGGGACCCATCGTTTCTTAACATCACTAGCATGAAAAATCCCATGAACATAGAAAAAGGCACGAGTACAGGTCTTTGCTGGGAGAAATCACTCAGCGGATTTGTAAAGTAATCAAAGTATCAGGAACTGATTATTAGCTTGGCACCACTTCATGGCACTGAGGTGCTGGGGGACATGGGTTAGTGAATGATGGGAATGGTTGGACTCGATGAACTGGTGGGTCTCTACCAACCTGGTGATTCTGTGATTCTGTGATCTCCCTTTTCTCTTGCCAAGGCCACGAGTGGTTCCCCCGTTCCCCAACAGATTCTCACAGCTGTGGCCAAAACCAGCCCAAATTCTCTTTTTTTTCTTCTGAAAAAAAACTACTGAAAGCTCTTGCCTCAAGCCACTCCAAAGTAACACTTTTTTGTGACTGTTTTAGAGCATTGTAGGTATTCTTTCACCTGTCTAATCAACACAGGGTACAATACACAGGGGAAATTAAGCTTCTGGGGCTTTTTTATTGCCAGTTGTAAACACATAAATTCAAATGGTACCAACTCTTGTTCAATTTTATTATCATCATACCACACGGTTACGCGAGTTAGATTACAAACTGGTTTCCAAGGGAATAATTCTACTGTTT
>WAAB01024487.1:0-13985 GCA_013389865.1 Piaya cayana | reverse complement strand
ATGCATAAGGTTTCCGGGAGAATATATTCACATGCATTTAAGTGGGAAATCCATCCTGTCCCCAGCTCTTGTCTTGCTGCACACGATTGATGGGAGATCGCTCCTTCCTGTTGCCCAAGCCAAATCAATTGTGCTTGTTTTCTAAAACAGCAAAATGAATCTTAGAGAGTTTATTTGCTGGGATTTTCATTATCGATAGCACTGTGGTCTCTCACTGTGTGGGGTATTGGGCAAGGGCGAGCAGCACACGCTTCACCTTTGAGAAACACCTTGGCTTCTGGGGCTGGTGCTGCACAGACCCCTTGGAACTGTTATTTTCTAGCACCGTGATTCAATGCCAGGCTCTGTTCCTGGTTTTGTACAGCTGATCTCTGCAGCAGTTATTCCTGGATTACAACAGTATCTTTGAAAACCTTCCCCTCCATGAAGATTCCCAGCACTCCAATATTTTAATTTTAGAAGAACACCAGATCTTTTGTCGTTTTGGGCCTGCAGAAGCCCTGAATCAACAGGAAAAAAAACCCCAAACCCGTAGATGTCTTCATAAATGTCAATTGTGTTTTCATTATCTCCAGAATGGAGTTTGATTTTGCGTATAGAATAATATTGCCCTCCCGTGGTCAAACAACAGTAAGTCCGGGAGCTGCTGTCAAAGCCTGCGTGCCCATCGTTCAAGCATGCCTCATTTTATATGCATGTGTGATTTGGGGAAATAAAAGTCTTTTTTGCAGATTACTTCCTCTTGCTGCTTGCTGAGTAGAGCTGACTGTACCAGGATTAGACCTCTAACCCCATTCACCCTTTCACGCTGTGATGGGATTGGCTCGTCAGAACGATTCACTGGTTTTTTACTTTGAAACAGAGACAAGATTCTCACACCGGAGTCTGTGGAGTCTCGACAAAAGACGCCTTTGTTACTTCTGAGGGTCTCGGGGTCAGCTACCCCTTTGCAGGTCAGTTCAGAACCTACAACCGATTTTTGTGTGATGAGAGATTTCAGAGCAGCGCAGAACAGCGAGCCTCTTGAGCGCTGTAAATTGCATGATCAAAGCCTGGGTTATCTCACATGGGCCCTGAAGGTGACTCATCGATACCATCAAAAGGCAATTTACTTCAAAACACCTACAATGCTTAGCTAAGTTTTAGAGTTGTATAACACCGTGGGTCGCTGATTTGATATTTTGTCACTCCCTTTCTATTCTTTCTTCTGCCTTCCTTCCTCATCATTGGAACTTAGTTTGTCAGTTTATACCTAGCTGGGATTTATCTGGCAGGATAATTGGATCTCCTAGAAAAAATGTCATATTAAGTAAGAATTATGGATAATACCCCTACAAAGCTAGTTAATGGAAAAGATGTTTAATTGTTGCTTGAGTAATATTGATCTAATGGAGCCGTTCTACCTGCGTATTTGTGTATTAGATACTACCATAACCTGCACTATACAGACAGAATTGTGCTTGCTTGGATGGGTGGATGTGAATTCTGGAGAGACGCTTCTGGAAACTGCACTGCTCAGGTGAGTAGCTTTCTGTTGGACTCTGCTGGGAGTGATGATTCTCTGTGGGTAACAGCTATGACTGAAAAAGCTTGTGTGGGGAGGACTCGTATCCTACAGCTCAGCCTCGTTTTATGGGCTCTTGAAACTAAGCGTGATGCTCTGCGTCATCAGACCCCGTCCTTGCTGTTAAAACATGGAATCACAGAAATGTGGGGAGAAGGGATCTCTGGAGCTGCCTTCTCCACCCTCCTGCTTGGGGCAGGCCAATCACCAGTGCAGGATCTGCTTGGCCATGGTTTTGTCTAGCCAAATTCTGAAAACCACCCAGAATGGAGGCTGCAGATTCTCTGAGTGGCCAG
This sequence comes from Piaya cayana, assembly GCA_013389865.1. Lineage (NCBI taxonomy): Eukaryota > Metazoa > Chordata > Aves > Cuculiformes > Coccyzidae > Piaya > Piaya cayana. The sequence goes on along the minus strand of WAAB01024487.1, from coordinate 12,125 downwards.
ATCCCATGCTGTGCAACTCTCGCTCTAACACACTTTTGTTAATGACGTCCAACGTGAACATCCTACCCTGCAAACTGTAGCCAACGCTCTTTATGCTTTCTGCCTCTGTCAAGAAGGGTTCATCTCCTCTGTCTTTATAACCACCCTTCAAGTAGCTGCTGTTAGGTTGCCCCTTAGCTGCCTGCACCGCTTGATTCCCATCCTGCCCCAGCAGCAAAACTTCACACGTCTTGCTGAGCATCACGAGGTTTCTGTTCCTTTTCCCCTGACCTTGAGTTTATCGTGGTTCCTCTGGAAGGCAGTATTTCCCCTGCATTAGGCGCTCTCTGCTAGGTCACTAATGAAGCCCTGGGGTGGTGAACCCCAGCAGCCTCTCTCTTGTTTACCAGTTGTCAACTGGACCCCGTTTACTGATTTTTACCCTCTGAGCCCAGCTGGTTTTCAGTGAGTCTAAACACACGTTTGCTCAGCACACGCTTCCTCAGTGTGCTTGGGAGAATGGTGTCAAAAACCTCACTAAAGTCAAGGCAGATCACATCTGCCGCTTTCCGCTTTCCCCTCTTGTCTCAGCCTAGAGGGCAGCTGTAATTGTCACCCTGCGACTGATTAATATTCCTGCCTCCTTCTCTGATGTTATTTCCAACTGAGGAGCTCATATTTTTTTTGCTCTTAATCCCAAAGAGCGTGACCTTGCGTTTCAACGTACTGAATTTCGACTCTTTCCATTATTCGCGTCCTGAAGGCTGGCAACTTTTCATCTTCTCTAGAATACTATGATCTTTTGCCTATGTTTTAAATGGCTCTCAACTTTGATTGCAAGTTGACTCAGAATAGGAATTTGGAGAAATTACAGCATGAAAGGAAGTAGACTTGGCATGGGCTTGGCTTCAGGGTAGTAATGTTCTACGTTGAGCTACAGAAGGATTTTTTTTTAGTGAAAAATGTTTCTTTCCTGCAGTCCTCAGTGCATGGGAAAATCATTTCCAAAAGGTATATAGGGAGTGAAGGGAGTGTGACCTAGAAAAACTAGTAAGATGCATATGTCAAATCCAGTTAATTTTTTTTTACTAATGATACTGATCTATATATATAAAATGCTGAGCAGAACACTTATCTTCCCCTGTGTTTGGCCTTAGGCTACATTCTCCATCAAAAGCAAAGAGACCCTGTTGAGGCTTTCCTCATGAGTAAATCAGTCATGAGAGCAACATATTTCTTTTCCAAGAAACATATAGAAAGCCTTGTATTGGAAATGAGGACTCCTGGGTTTCCCAGAGCTCAGCATATTTTTGAAACAAAGATATTCAGGCTCCAACCTACTTTCTCCCTGGCCTGCCTGGCAAAGCCTCTGTGCAGCTCTCTGGTCTAATTGTGCTGCTTCTGTCCACCATCATCTTCTTTCCCAGTTATCGATCCCAAGTGGCCAAGGAGGCTAGTGGCATCTTGGCTCATATCAGAAACAGTGTGGCCAGCAAGAGCAGGGAAGGGATTGCACCCCTGGGCTCGCCATTGGTGAGGCTGCACCTTGAATCCTGGGTTCAGTTTTGGGCCCCTCACTACAAGAAGGACATTGAGGGGCTGGAGCGCGTACAGAGAATGAGGACAGAGCTGGTGAAGGGGCTGGAGCACAAGCCTTATGAGAGGTGGTTGGGGGACCTGGGGTTGTTTAGGCTGGAGAAAAGGAGGCTGAGGGGAGACCTCATCACTGTCTACAACTCCCTGAAAGGAGGTTGTAGTGAGGCAGGTGCTGGTCTCTTCTCCCAAGTAAAAAGTGATAGGACAGGAGGAAATGGCCTCAAGTTGTGCTAGGGCAGGTTTGGATTGGACGTGGGGAAAAAATTCTTTTCCAGAAGGGTTCTCAGGCACTGGAACAGCTGCCCAGGGAAGTGGTTGAGTCCCTGTCTCTGGAGGTGTTTAAAAGACGGGTAGATGACGTGCTCAGGGATATCGTTTTGTAGTGGACAGGTCTGGTTGGACTTGATCTCAAAGGTCTTTTCCAACCAGATGATTCTATGTTTCTATGGATGTGTGAGCACCACAGTGAGTGGGGACAAAAGGACTTTTCACCCTGTGCTTGTGCACTAGCTCATGTATGGGGCCCTTCACAGCTGACCAGCAATGAGTTTGTCCATCCTTGCTGCACACATTTTCTCTTTTAAACAGTATGAATGAGGCAGTGCGGTAATTTTATGCAAATCCACGAGCAGATTAAAAAATTAATCAAATCCTGAAATTTTCATTTAAAGAGATTAGTCTTGAAAAATCCCCCATCTAATCCTCCCAGAATAGTCACTCAGAACAAACCTTTATTGCTTTGTTTTCCTCCTGGGTTCAGTGCATCTCCTGGAAAATTTTCTTCTAATGCTTTTGGGACCATCTGGAGCTGCAGGTTTGAGTTTGAGCAGGGCTCGCCCGGCGAATTAAAGTGGATATATCAAATGATAGAAAAGATGTGTCAGTAAGTGGGAACATGGGAGTTTAAGGCAGTAAAATCTCTGCTCTGTTGTACTTCATAGGTAAACTCCCATGGTAATGCATGAGAAACGGAAGCGCTAAGCTTTGGTGAGTGTAACGGTGATTTACCTACCAAGAGGCCAGGGGAAAGTCATGTAGCAAGAAAAACGAGTGGCAAGAGACACTGCTAAAACTTGCTGTGTCTGGTAGTTTACTGCTGTAACAAAGATGTAATCTGTCTTCTGGAGCTTGAGCTCAAAGTTATCCTCGAACAATTAGGGTCTGATCCACTGCCATCTCAGTGTTTTTCCAAGCCCCTCAGGGATTTTGGAGTTCGGCCAGCCACCAATCGCTGCCACGCTGGGGGAAATCCAGAACAGTCCCAGTGACATCAAACATAAACTAACTTAGGCCCCTGAAGATCTTAGGAGCATTAATATCATAGAATCATAGAATTATAGAATGGTTTGGGAGTTTCAACCCCCTCCGCCATGGGCAGGGACACCTCCCACTGGGTCAGGTTGCTCAAAGCCCTGTCCAACCTGGCCTTGAACACCTCCGGGGATGACACAGCCATGACTTTTCTGGGCAGCCTGGGCCAGGGCCTCCCCACCCTCATCATGAAGAATTTCTTCCTTGTGTCTAATCTAAATTTTTGACCTTCCGATTTAAAGCTATTCTGCTTTGTCCTGTCACTATTTGCCCATGTGAAAAGTCCCTACCCAGTCCCTTGTGATCTCGGAGCACCTGAAACACTCAGGATGTGCGGCTGGGTTGGCCTGCAATGAGCTCAGTTGCTTCACCTTCAAGGAAACCACAAACCTGTGAGGCAACCCTTGAAGAAACCTCCAACCGCAGCACCTGGAGTAGCTCAGCTCTGCCCAGCGAGGGCAGACTGGCTCCTAGAAGGGAATAATTCTCTGGCTTTCAAGTATCTGCTGAGGAATGAAACCCTGGCTCGTTTTTCTCACTGCATGAGCATGGCCAGCTCATTTGTTCACTGTTTTCCTCCCTAGTGTGAGTCCGAGTTTATGGCTCAGACTCTGCCCCCCTGTGTCCGTGCTTTTGGTCCCACGCCACCATCCAAGCCACCTGGCAGTTTACCATATTTCTGCCCGTAGTGCTGGATTGTTTTTATCTCCCTCTGAGTTTGGCTCTTTGCCTGCAGAATTGCTTTAATTAAAAAGTTAATGAAAGGTAATGCAAAGGAGCACTTTGCCTGTATTTTATCACAGTCCAGCTCCTCTCCCTCTGTCTTTCCCAGAGGTGGTGAAAATGAGGAGCTGGGTTTTTGCTGCTTTTTCTTGTGAGAGTTAACAGTGGAAATTTCTGCCGGCTTAGGAGGAGCCCTAAGAAGAAAGAGCTTATAATGGTAATGAACGCAAACAAGTGTGTAGATGGTGAACGTTATTCATCAATAAAAGCTGGGGAAGTTTTCATTTAAAGGGGATTAATCTAAACTCCTTGCAGTCTTCCTGCTGTCTTTGAAGCAGGCAATTCTTAGCATCGTTTTTCTCCTAGGCTTAGTGCTAACTTAGGGAAAACTTTCTGGAAGTCTGTGTATGACCCAACTCCAAATTATCCTGAGCAGGGACAAGGGAAAGGTGTAAAACTGGAGCCCCGCTACTGCCTGTAGCATTGCACCTCATATCTGTGTAGAAGAGGGCTCATTCATTCCTATCTGATCTCCCTGAGAAACTGGTGAATGAAGATCAGTGTATGAAACAATACAAGTCCAGTCACCAACCCCTTCTCCCAGCTCAGATTCCTCCCAGCCAGCAGTGGGAAGAGGAAGACACAGGGATATGAGGATGTAATTCCCCTGTGTGCAATATGCAGCAGATAAGGTGGCAGTTACGTCATTTCTAGACCCCTCCCAATCTGTGGAGGTAGTCTGAGAGTTGCCGTTTGGATTATTTTTCTTTCCAAAGCTGCCTGTGCCTTGGCGTGGGGCGACGTTCGCTTTTCTTGATCTTGTTTTTGTAGCCCGAGTGAAATGAGTAGGAGTTTTTATTTTTTGTTAATATTTACAGTGGATGTCGTAGCAGTGATTTATAGCTGGTCCCTGATGACATTTAATACCCAAGGCCTGAGATTGTATAAATAAAATACATAAAAATGGATTTGTGGCATCGTTAGCAGCACCCCCATTCCAAGGGGAGCCTCCAGGGAGCCTGCATGCCTAATCAGAGTTGACAAGGAGCAGAGTTACCCACTGAGACCTCCAAAGTTAATGGGCCTGTGCCAAATTCAGCTCTCTGTTAAGCTGGTGTAAATTTGGGTAACATCTAACTACAAGGGGGTTTTACACCACATTTACCCTGCGTTTACATTGGTGCACTGAGTCCAGTGTCAGGCAGTGTGCCTTAAAATCCTTAGAAGCAAGGGAGAGACGCGTGCTGACTTCCCGTGGATGCTGAATCAGGCCTCGATGGTTAAAATATAATCTGTGTTCAGAGTGCAGAAACCAGATTACATGCCCGCTATTGTAGTGAAATGCTTTCCAGAGCAAGCATTAGCAGTGTGTACACAAGTGCCAGATGAATTAAGCTGGCATTTATTTTTTTTTCAGCTCCAGTAGGGGAGGATTGCTTTTAAACAACTCGCGCCTGCTGGGTCGTGTCTGGAGTTGGAGCTGAACGGAGCTGCCAGGAGGAGGGCACGTGTGACAGGAGCCACGATTGCAGGTCTGGTTGTGCTCAATTTGCCTGGTCTTCAGGGTCGGCCGCGCACAGAAACGTCAAGGCAGACACAGGGCCCGTTAAAAGCTTCGGGGCTTTATTTTCTTAAACGCCCTTGGCTTCATTTAAGCCTTTCTCTCCAACCATTTCTGCAAACCCTGTATCGCGGCTCAGACGAGGCGACCTGGGGCGCAATGCACCTCTGTTTGGTAACACCTTTCCCTGATTGCGCTGTGCTGCCAGGTGAATCGGAGACCTGCAGGGAACAGAGATGCTAATCTCAGTTCCTGAGAGACGTACGGCTGATTTCACTGGTGTTAGCAGTTACTCTGGCTCTCATTGTAAGAGGGCTGAGGCTCAGTGGTTTAAACTGCTGGCAGCATGAGCTGCCATGAAGTTTAAGAGTTTAGTGACAAAGTGGTCAGGGCACCTTGTCTTTTATTGTTCTCTCTCCTCACGATTGAAAAGCCAGTGCTTCTGACCAGTGTCTAAAGGGAGTGAAGACAGGTGGTCAACCTGCCTTGGCTTTTGCCTTTAAAATCTATTTTTTCCTAAGCAATGAATCCCTTATGCTTAAACTCAGTGATTTTAAGAGTCTTTTCCAACTTAAGTGATTCTTGGATTCTTTTTTCCTTGGCAATCTTGTGATTCTCCATGTAGTTTTACCTGCAAGTCCCTTGTCTATTAGATTTCAATGTGCCCAAGTTTTGTTGCCTGAGAAGATGTTTCTATAGAGGTTTTTGCAGAGCCTTTGGGTCCTCGCAGCAAAATGAGGCAGATTTAGAGCGAGAGGAGCTGTTGGAAGGCTCATCTGGCTTAATGATTAACACTTTGCAATGCTGTGGGAGCGTTAGGACAAAGAGACCTCTGGACTCATGAGCTCTCCCAGAAGAAGCCAACCCCTGAAACACATTCATTCGCTAGAGAGAGGATTAACTCTCTCAGGTAATTTGAATGGGTCTGTGGTCGAGTGAGTTGCCAGGGCTGCTTCAGACTCCTGGCACTCTGCCTTAATTGCCTGCACCGTAATTGCCATGAGCGGGAGAGGTGCAGATCACAAGGATCTTTGATCCTGAGAAACCAGCAGTGAACTTGCTGCCAGTTAACAGAAGGAAGGAGAAACGCTGGAAGGGAATAAATGTATGTGTGCTGGCAGGGGCTGCCTTTCCTCTGTCAAGACAAGTGTCTGCCCTTGAGCAGCTGAGATCTTTCAGTCCACATGCAGATCTGTTGCATATAATGCTAATACTCAGTGGAGATGAGCTCAAATGGGCTTTCACAGGCACAGATGGCAACTTTGCCTGGATCTGAAGTCTCATTTGGGCTCTAAAAGTGATTTTAATGGCTAATGAGAGGACTGAAAAATAAAGACGAAGGAAGCTTTGTGTTTATTTGTTCTTTGGTGGGGAAACCTCATTACTGGTCTCTCTGTGGCCACCAGCAGCAAGGGATCAGACAGCCAGCAAGCCTGTTGTTTTTCCTAAGTCCATGGCTGATGCTGCAGGGACACATGGGGCAACGCGCAGCCAGAGAATGAGATCAGCATTTGGCTAGCGCGAGGAAGGGAGTTAATGTAGTGAAAAGCTGTTCCACTCAGACACCCTGCTCTCTCCGGGACAGAGAGCAGCTTCCACAGTTTGGAAAGGCGTCAAACGCTGAGCAAATAGAAATGATGGCTTGCCAGGGGCAAATCGACAGTGATGGAGAAGCTGGCTGGCAGGGCTCACCTTCCTGGCGGGAGGTGATCGGATTGCAGGGGAACTACAAGCTGGCAGGTAGTTTGAATGTGACACTGTCCTTCCCTCCCTCCTGCCTGGGGAGAGATTTGAAAATGCTGTTGATATATAACTGTAATCTAGAGGAAACAGGAGCTAGAGCTCTATGGTTTATGTTTTGCCCTCCCTGCTCTCTCTGTGGCAGCCCTGTCTCTTCTGCTAGCAAAAATGTTCACATTCCCTTGCAGGTTGGAGGGTGCTGGCTGCCCCAGCTCTCTGAGCCTTGCCAGTTTAGGCAGAGAGCGTACGAGCCCACCCCACGAAGTAGATTGACTCACCCTGGCCATCCCGTGCACCATGTCCCTCCGCGAGCACGCACTGTCCCTCTTCCGCTGTGCAGTGGGCACCGTCCAGCCGGCTTCAATGCTGAAGAGAGCTGTGAAGCTCCAGGGAGATGGGTGCCCTCAGCTGCTGGTGAAGGGCCAGGTCTTTCCGGTGAAGAGGAACCTATATCTGGTGGGATTTGGCAAAGCTGTGCTGGGGATGGCTGCAGCAGCAGAAGAGATCCTGGGAGACCACCTCGTTCGAGGGATCATCAATGTGCCTCTAGGCATCCAGGAGAGCCTGCAGCGAGCAGGAATGCAGTAAGAGGGGGGCTGTGTCTGCACAGTTTTGGGGGGCAGGAAGGCTGCCAGATTTGTCCTTTGTGGGATGTGGCCGTGAATCCCTTCAGTCCTTTCCAGCTGCCCTCGTTCTGGTGCTCACCCCCTCCACCACACCACCCTGGTCTTCAACAACCATCACATCCCGGTGGCACCAGTGCCACAGCCCATCTCTTGTGCTGGATGTGCTGCCTCCCCAGCCTCGGGAAAGAGACACTTGGCAAAGGTCACCTCCCTGTCCTGGTCACTCGCTGTGCGCCTCTGGTGCACTGGGCCTCTTTCGCTGCTGCGTGATAGCCTGGCTGGCTGTGTCTGTGCACGTGTTAGTGGTGTGATTGCCTGTCTTACTTCACCAGGGAGATGCTGCTGAAGCCACACAGCAAAATCCAGGTCATTGAAGGCGCCAAGAACAACCTCCCAGACCCAGAGGCTCTGAAAGGAGCAGTTGCCATCCAGGAGCTGGCTGAGGGTCTGACTGCAGACGACCTGCTCCTTGTGCTTATCTCAGGTAGTGTGGGGGTCCCAGAGAGTGGGCTCTGCCGAGGGCCATCCAGCTGCCTGCCCACTTGTGACTCTAGAGCAGGGAAGTGCTGTGCTGCTGGCCCTTTCAGCACTGACACTTGTACCTCTGTGATTTTTCTTCCCTCCCCTCTGTCACTTTCTCTGGGGATGTGGCAGGAGAAAGCACGGGGCTGCTGCTGTGGCAGACACGCTGCCTCTCAGCACTGGGGAGAAGCTGGGTCCTGCGGCTGTGTCACGATTGTGAGATGGCACCTCTGAGCACAGCCTGCCAGCTGCTCTCACTCCTTGGCAAGGAGACGCTTTCCTCCTGCTCCCTCCTTATATTTAGGGATGCAGACTTGCAGAAGCAAGCGCTTGGTGGGCTTGAGTGCTCTGGGTTTATGCAGGGGTGTGAATTGGTAAGCTGAGATTTGGGACTGACCCTTCCCAAGGCTTTACTGCTTCCCAGCCACTGGAAACGAGGCCCCAGGGTTCTGACACAGTGAGCTGCATGCCTTGCAGGGTGTGAACACAGCTGGGTGAACACCCCCAAGCCCCCAGGCTGTCCCCGCACCTCAGGCTGTGTAAGGAAGGTGGGTATCGTGCATCAGAGGGATGCAGTGACCTTGCCCCAGCCTGAGCTTGTCTGGGTGGGCAAACATTGCATGGCAAAGGCACAGAGGCTTGGAGTAGCTCTGTAGAAACATCCTGGTTTCCTCTGCTCAGTGATTTTTTCCTCTGCAGATGCTGTAGCCTGATCTGGTGCAGAGAGTAGCGCTTTTAGGCAAATACTCAAGTGACTGGAATCCCCTGGGTTTCCTCCTGTCCTTTGGCTATGGTATCTCTAAGAGACTCCTCAGCCCTTCAGGGAGCCTGTACAGGATCTCCCTGTGGTTGTGACTCCCCGTGCATGCATACTCCCACACAGCAGCCGGTCCCCAACTGCTGCTGCCTCCCAGCTAGATCCCTGGCTATTGACTGAAACACAAGCATTTGCATTTGTTTTTCTTGCTCATCATGTTTTATTGATGCTGATTTGTCTCAAACCTCTGAGCAGGCTTTGCCTTTTAGCAGTAGCTTTCAGCTGTACTTCTGTGCATATTCACTCTGCGCTGAGATTTTGCTCTCTTCTACACTGTATTTTCCATCCGCTCCGTGTTTCCATTATAGCCATTCTCCTTGCCTTCTTTTCTGCATTTCCAATGTCTACTTAAATCACACAGGACTTCTATCAATGAGGCTACCACCCTGGACTCTGGGTGGCCTTTGTCCTTTGTGTTACTCTCTCCCCCTTTCCTCCCAGGCCTAGATGAGTGCAGTTCAGCAGTTTCCAATATTGCTGCAGCCACAGCTGGTGGTTTTACACACAGTCCCGAATAAATGGAGCCAGTAAAGCAGGCAGTGTCTCCATCTGCTTAGCACTGACTGCTGTGCGAGTCGTGGAGCTCGTGCTGTCTGCTCACCCATCCAGGTAGCCCTTGAAAATCGGTGTGGTGACACCCTAGCAGCCTGATGTAGGGGGGACAGTCATTGCTGGCCCTTCTCTGCAACACTGCAGGCATGCGGTACTCTGAGGTTTGTGCTGTCTGGGTGAGGTGTAGCTGACCGCAGACAGCACAGGGCAGCAGTGATTAAAACCCTTCAGTGAAGTATGAATTCTCCAGAGATGTTAGCATAGTTCCCCAACCACCTCTGCCTTCCTGCTGCACGTTAGTGAAGAGGAAAGGCTCATGTTGAACAGCGTTTCTTTCCTCCTGCCCTTCTTTTCCTGATGGCCTTGCCCTCTCTTCTACATCCTAGGAGGTGGATCAGCCCTACTGCCTGCTCCCATCCCTCCCATCCGCCTCGAAGAGAAGGAGAAACTCACAAAGATGCTGGCTTCCCGAGGAGCTGCCATACAGGAGCTGAACATTGTCCGGAAGACTCTGTCCTTGCTGAAGGGTGGAGGGCTGGCTCAGCTCGCATATCCTGCACAGGTAACTGGGAGAAGCCCCTGCTTGCCTCGAGATCCCCCATCTGTCCTCCAAGTAGGGGTTTAATCAGCTGACCTAAGTGTGCTTGTAGGGCTTTTCTCCTCACTGAACGAACAATCTTTGCATGCTCTTTTGGGACTCTGTCTCAGATTTCGCTGAGGATTTAAACTAGCAGGGACAGGGAATTCAGACTCTGCAAATATCAACCATCCCATCACACCACTCTCAGCAGACCCCAGCGCTCACCCAGCAGCTGCTTCCAATGTTCTGGTGCTCCACCACAGTGCTTTCGAGGCTGGGTTTGGCCGTTGGCTCTGCTGGGGGCTGTTCTCGTGTGCCATTGCTGAACCCACACGAGGTTACCAGCCTGATAAGTGCAGTGTCACACGTTACCGCTCCCGACGTGATGGTCCAGCGTCAAAGGACATTATAGATCTGTGGGTTTGCGAAGGGTAAGATGACTCTAACAGGACATTAAAACAAAAAATGGGCCATCTGTTTTAACATAGAGGTTGTGCAGCTGTAACTCGGAGCAGCACTCACACCAGGGCTCTTGCGTGGTCACCCATGTCTGCCTTCTGCAATAATCCATGGACATTTCTCTTGGTAGGTGGTGAGCCTCATCCTTTCTGATGTGATCGGTGACCCCCTGGACCTCATAGCAAGCGGGCCCACTTCTGCCAGCTCCCACAGTGTGCAAGACTGCCTTCAGATCCTCACCAAATACAACCTGCTGCACAGTCTGCCCCAGTCGGTGGAAACGGTCCTGTCCAGCTCTCCCAGCAAGCCCACTGCTCCGAAAGATTACTGCCATGTTTGCAACATCATCATCGGGTCAAACACGCTGGCTTTAGATGAGGCCAAACGCCAAGCTGAGGGCCTGGGCTACGCGTCTCTGATTCTGAGCACAGCAATCAGTGGGGAAGTTGGCCCCGTCGCCAGGCTATACTGCCAGCTGATCCAGCTGGTCTGTCTGGGCTTTGCCGGCCTCGGAGAAGGGCCCCGGGGTGATGAGGTGAGGGGGGATCTCCTACAGTTGGCAGCAGAACTAGAGATCCCCTGTTTGAACCTTCCTGAGTTTCTACAGTCCCTGCAAGGATTAGAGCCTGCAAGAGCAGTCTGCATCTTGGCTGGTGGAGAAACCACGGTTCAGCTCCAAGGAACTGGCAAGGGAGGGAGGAACCAGGAGCTGGCCCTGCGCGTAGGGTTAGGGCTGCACAGGGCACGGGTCAGTGGGTCACTACAGAAGTGTGAAATACTCTTCCTCAGCGGGGGAACAGATGGGCAGGATGGGCCGACAGAGGCAGCAGGTGCCTTCTGCAGCCCAGAGCTGGTGCACAAGGCGCTGCAGGAGGGCCTCGACGTGGAGGCTGCTCTCAGCAACAACGACTCCTATACGTTCTTCAGCCACTTCCAAGGTGGGCATCACCTTCTGGTGACAGGCTTGACAGGCACCAACGTCATGGACATCCAGGTCATTTTAATTAGAGCCGCGGCGAGATCATGAGAGCTCACTCTGCAGATAGCTAGATGCATTTAATTAGAACTGGGGGTAGATGAAGGCATCGACACTGCAGACAAATGTAAACTACATAAATTAAGGCTCTCTCTCAAGACTGCTAATATCTTTGACAGAAAGACTCCACTAATTAGACACGAGTGGACGTCCACAGCAACAGCAAGCACTTGTAATTGGGATCAGAGTAAGATAAGAGGTCACATTACAGACACAGAGGCCAGATTTAACGCTTCTGCCAAAAGCTGCCTCTCTGGTGACTGTTTCAGCTACAGTTAAAAGGCACAGGGAAAGCGAGGCCACAGTACAGCTGCCAGGGAGAGCCCTCACTGTGGCTGTTGCACTTCCAGTGCGCCCAGCTCAGGAGCGGCTCATCAGGGAGCTTTTGCAGGTTCACAGAGTGCATTACAGTGACTGAAGGGCATAAAAGCAATAGCAAGGCCTGCCCAGCTGGAGGTATGGAGGTGCTGGAGTGGCATGGTGGGAAGAGGACACCCGACGCTGGCTCCATGCATCCTGTGGTGATCCAGAGACCCTGAGCCAAGCACGACACACACCCAGCAGCACAGCTAAGGGGCACATTGGCCAAGAGCAGCATTGAATCTCAGATGTGTGACACGAAA
>WAAB01024486.1:0-39076 GCA_013389865.1 Piaya cayana | reverse complement strand
CTATGATTCTATGAAATCACTGAAGTGGAAAACTAAATGTTCCTATTCTGTCTATAGACCTTGTCTGAATTTCTTTTTAATTGAGTAGAAAATACTGGTAGTGTTAACCAAATGTACAGCTTTAAAGAAATACCTGTATGACTGTTGAAAGCTGGTTGTAGCTGAAATAATGTTGAACTAACTAGTCTAAGTAGTACCAGTAACCATGTTAGTTATTTTACCTTTGACTGTGAGCACCTGCAGCCTGTGCAGTTTTGCTGTTGTACCCCAACTGTCATTGAAATTAGCTTTCTCAGGTCAATGCAGATTAAACTGTGTTCTGTGCTACACTGTAGATAGAGCGTATAAGAAAAGAATACTCGGTTATGTGTCTGGAGTCTTAATAGTGCCAAGAGGATAAATTAATATAGACTGTACAGCCTGTGACAGCAAAACTGACCCAATATTCTAGATTTCTTTTAATCTTTCTGTAGATACCTTATTGTATCTTGTGCTGTCACTTGTATAAAAGTGGTTTTGTTCTCTTTTTAAGCATTTAACAAAGAACATGGATAGGTGAAAATAAATAACTGAATCAATGAAAGAGTATTTTGTGTATTCATGAAACAGCATACAGATGTTCAGCTATTCCTGCCCAGTATGCAATGTTCTTATTTAATCTAGTTTTGTTGTGTTGAACTTTGGGTTTGGACAACAATAAATTATCGCATGAAGTTGAACTTCTGGAGAGGCTAAAAGTAGAATAAATTACACATGCTGATGGATTCTGCTAGAATGGTTCGACAATGACATCACATAGACTGCATCTTAAAGAACAGGAGACTTGTTTTTTTCTTAACATGAAATTTGTCTAATTACTGGTATCTTGTATTCCTCTAGTGCTTGTGTTAGTTCCAGCAGCAGCATTAGGCCAAATCATAAGTGGCATCTTGGTTTCCAAGTGCAAAATGGATTGCAAAAGCATTATCAAGTTCATGATAGGCACTTGTTCCGTGGCCCTACTAATAAACACAGTGTTTTTATTTGCTGAATATGGGAATGAACCCTTCACAGGTGCCTCTGAAACATACAATGGATAAATATATTTTAATGCACTCTTGGGTTTCTTGTTGATGTTTAAAATAAATATACTATGTAAGAGAATATGAAATCTTTAAAAATGTCATATTTTTCCTTGATGTGTGAAACTGGAATGATTTACAGAACTTTAAAATCCAGTTATTGGAATCTTTATCTGTTGGACGACTAAGAAAATGTAATGGTGTATTGTCTGCAAAATGTTGTAATGAGACTGGACCTGCTTAACAAAAAAAAAAAAATCCCACCTTTTGTAACCATTCTAGGTGTAGCTGGCATGGTTTTGACTACAGGTAGTTTTGTGTTTCTGTGGAAGTAGCATGTTTTTTGTATCTTGTATTACTAACCAGCTCTTAACAATCTAGGCAGTTTATTTCTGGAAAGAGTCTGCCATGTACAACAATTTCATGAGAGAACCCTGAGCTGCACTGCAACTTAAACTAATTGTAGTTTTTTCCTTAGAAAAACAAAGACATTATTGTAGTATCAGGTTCTATTACATCTAGCCCCAACTTACAAAGGCGGCTTTCTTTTTTTTCTAGTAAAATGGCCGGTAGGGGTAGAAAAGAGCATGGCTCAGTGACACAAGGTGAAAAATATCATGAGTGGAATAGCACAGTTAATTGATGTAGTTCAAAATATTTTTGGCAAACAAGTATAGGAAAGGCTTCTCTAAAATATATGTACTTTCCTTTCCCTTAATGAACACAATTCTTATACCTAAAAATTATAGACTGAATCCTTATTAGGAATTTGTAGTAATTATACTTAAATATTCTAGGATGAATGTTATTCAGGTTTCTGCGAACAAAGTTTAGTCTGGAAACCAGTATAGCAGTGGGAAAAAAGTTGAAAAGTGACAGTAAAAGTGAAGCATGATTAAAAATAAATACCTACAAGGATAAACATTCTTTAGAGAATATATTTCTAGGTCCATCTTTAAAACATCAACATTGAATATATGTTATCAAATCAGCAGCATGGGCGTTATGTGGTGTAAAATGCCTGATCATGCAACGAAGTGCACAAATGTTGCAGAATATGAAGGCTACTGTTTTTTCTAGGTCCTTTAAAGGAATCACTGACATAAACATAACTGACAAATAATACAAAACTTCCCCCAAAAAGCAGAGTGACATGAATGACTAAACACATACTGTTGAGGTCTTCCATTTAGGTAAATGGAAACCTGCAAAACAGATAACCTTAGTTTAATGGGACGGAAATTCAGAGGTCTTGAAGGCAGTCAGGCTTCCAGTTCTTTAACAGAGTAGGCATTTAATGCCATACTGCTTTAAACATTTGCTTCTATTTCCTTTTGCAGAAGGCATAAAAAATGAATAAACCAAATTTCATACACTGTTTTCTGGAGAGTAAAGGAAAATCTTTAAAGCTAAAGTTACTGTTCACTCTAGTTCCATCTTTGCACATTGTTGTAATGGTTGACAGTGTATTCAAAGGCCAGTGTTAACATTTGACGCTTAAAATATAGCATAACTTCTGTGTCTAGAAAAACACTAGCTGCAAGATTACTCTGGACACTTCAGAACTGTGGAAACTAAGATGCAGACCTTGGAAAGTTTATATATATGTATTGAGCGAAGGAATGTGTTGCATCTGAATACAGTACTTATGCAAAATAGTCCATGAAGCTCTTGGTGATCTGTATCAGAGTAGTTACTACCACTACTAGAGGGGCACTTCCAAAACTGCTTTCTGTGAAGGAATAAGCAGCTAAAATATGTAGTAGCAGCTTTGAAAACGTGTATAAGCTTGTGAAAGAATAGCAAAGTGTCTGACTCCTGCTTATGCTATTAAAGAAATGCTTCTGAAAGCTGAAAGAGTAAATCCTGAGAAGGCTGTGAAAACTGACTTTGAAATTGATGCAGGTTCATTTTTGTGAAGATTTTGAAGAAATTCTTCATGCAAGCATTCTTTCTATTGAAACATAACCTAGTGGTAGGGAAGTGAGGAAAGTTTTTTTGAAGTTTACTACCAGAAACACATTAATACAGGATCGCTTTTGAGTTCATATGTTAAGGAACAGAGTACGTTGTTTGCACTAACTTTATTACTGATCTAGACTATAAGCAAGACTAACATAGTAAAATTCATCTAGTAAACGCTTCAAAGAGTTGCTTGTGCCAAATAATTTTGTCTAGTATTTCCTTGAAAACTTGAAGGAACAGAAATGCACTATTTCTGTGGTTCTGTTCATTCCTAGAAGTTTCTGGGACTCTTAATTTTGTGAGAAAAAAAAACCCGAACTAACCTATGGAACTTTTAAAGAGCATTTAATGGCCTCACCTACTAGGCCTCTTCAGAAAAATAATCGTAGAAAATGAAATTTCATAAGAACACTAAACTGTTTCTTCTGTATCCTGACCATGTACAAGTAAAGGTTCAGTCCTTCCTTGCAGGTCAAGGGAGAGAGACTTTGTTTGCCCATGTAAACAGGGTAAATGTTGCTACTGACTTGATTTAACTCTTCTAGGCTTGACATGCCTCACAGGCTTTCAAGGCACTATATAAACAGACCTGTGATTAATAAACTTGCAAACTAACTTTCATTCTTCTATGTATGACAATTTTCATTTACATTTATGGTATGGTATTTAAACTACTGGCATTGTCAGTATCCTGGTTTTGACTGACTGGGCTCTTAACCTGTAAAGCTTATTTACTTGTTCTGTGCACTACTGTTAGAAAATCAAAGGGTGTTTTTGTTCTCTCCAGTTTTATCTTAAGAAGGTCTCTCCACATCCCAAACCAATTACTTGTATGAATAATACAGCGGAACTACACCAAATACAACTGTAATATGGCCTATACTGGAAGTAAATGCATAAATCAAGAGTATTTATAGTAAGCAAGAATTCTATTAAACAGTGTTCTTCATTAGTTATTCCCTAAAAGCCAGAGAAAATCTTTGAGTGTGATAAGACTTGGCACTTTGCATTTAGCATGTGCAGTTGTCCTGGTGCTAGACTATAGATGTCTGCATAAGCAGTGTTAAAAATAGTAAAAATGCAGGAGTTTAGACCTGGACATGAATCCAAAACAGGAGAAAACATAGAATAGAATCATAGAATCATAGAACAACCAGGTTGGAAGAGACCCACTGGATCATTAAGTCCAACTGTTCCTATCAAACTCGTGCACAGTCATACAACCAAGAGCTGGACATTCTATATGGAACCTCCAAAATTATTCTCCTCTAACAACTGAGAAAGCTGCAAAACACCTACCAGTCTGAACAACATCATGAACACTCAGTGAGAGAACTGCTACCATTTAACTCCTAAACGTCAGGCTTCAAATCACAAACTTCTTTTGACATGCTCCATGGTGTCCATTTTTAAAGTGATGTTTTAAACAGTTTCAAAATTATATATTTTCAGGGTTTTGTCTATATATCAATATAAAGAAATCTTATTTTGAACACTGTAGCTTGGCGTGTCTTAATTGCATATAGTAACTGATGTTACCTTCACTGATTTGTAATAAGGCTTAGTCTGTTGGTCATTTTATATATGTAGCATATGTGGCTCTTTCACTTAACTCCAAAATCATCTTTAGTTTTAAGTTGTTTATGCTTGTACCTAAAAGCTTGCTCCACACGAAATAGTGACTATAACTATCTTTCTAGATCACAAAACCAAAAATAATATTTGCTCAAATGAGCTGGATCAATCAAATTCTACTAAACCAGTTTTTTTTTTTAAAAAAAAAGGATTAGTGTCTCATGATCATCAAAAAATTGGTTGTTTCATATACTCTAAAGTCAGAGTTTATTCTTATATTTGTTATGATGGAGACCCAGTGAACATCGACTATAGTAACGTCACTTAGTGTTGTTCTTACAGCTAAACTTTGTCTTAAATTATTTGTAGACATACCACAACTGTTCCTGTATTGGGAAATGAAAAAGAGAAAATTATTCAGAAGACTTTTTAATAAAGCTGTCCCTGGGAAATGTCCAACACAAAGCAAACTTTTACCTTTATTCCTGACCTCCTCCTTTTTTGCTCTTGTTTTTACACTTATGGCTGTTACTCCAACAACTGTGGCCATTCTCAGGTATGTTTTTGGGCTGAGAGGTAGGCAGCATTCTTGTGAAAACTCAGATCAGTGAAGTACTCTAATTCATTTTGCTTTGGAATGTGTACTTAAACACGTGCCGGGGATTTTGTGTTTTAGTAGTCTGTGTATTAAGCTGGCTGTACATGGAGGACAGCCATACCACTGTGCACTATCTCAATTATTACATTTGGTCAGTAGATACTACTTGTTTGGGTTTATTTTTAATAAATCCATCTTTCCTTCTTGTAGCAAAATCGTTCTGTGATGGAAGCACTCCTGATTATTTCAGTGAAAGCAGGAAGGAATAAATGTACAATGTACTTGGATTAACAAAATATTCAGCTATGTTGTGTATCAGTAGTGCCAGGATTTCAAGCACCAAAGCAGCAATCAGTTTCACCTTTTCAACCTTTAATTCCTGTCTCAGTTCACAGTTCTGACATAAAATTGTAGTCTGCCAAGAACTGTAGACTACTTTTCCTATGATATTAGTATTGTATGTATGCTACTAATTAGTGTAAATGTGACAGCATGTGTGTGACCTTTAACCAGTGGTTTGACTGTCTTGCAAATTGCTGAAATTCATTGTAATGAAATCTAAATATATTTTAAAAATACATAGTCCTTGTTCTAAAGGTGGAGCTGTTTCACTTTATGTTGAAATCTGACTTGTACCTCTGACTGTTCTAGAGGGAAAGTGAAAGTGTTCATGATACTAGGCATACACACACTATACACATGATGCTTTGGGTGGGTGTTGTTTTCCAGCTTTCTGGGCAGGGTGATTGGGAGGGTAGTGATATACTGCAATGGTGCTCTGTAGAAAGCAGCTGTTCAGGGTTGGTATAAATCTGGGATTAACAGCTTATCATATTACTGTGGAGGCAGAATAATGTGAAGTGCTGCATTACCCTCAAAACTGAGCTGATGTATTTTTATTTAAGTAATTCTAAGCAGTAATATTTGGAATTTTGAATCCTTATGCGCTTCAGTTGAAATAGTGAAACAGTTTTTATGGAAAAGGGGACTATAGAACAGTTTAGAGGTGCAAATCTTGATTTAAATTAGCTAAATGTGAGGTGAGTTACTACAGTGTATTCTGGTATCTGTTCAGTGGGCCTGTATTGTGCAAGCTGAAGTGTAAATTCATGTGTTTGTGACATTATTGTAGTGTTGCACTTATGAGTAGAGGGTCCTAACAGTGACTACTGATAACTGCTCGTCTTGGATGTTTTTCTATGGCTATTTTTTGAACATACTCCAGAATGAGGGAATAACTCCTGAAGATTTAGAGTGTCCTTTTTAGCACTTGGAGTGCTTCAATAGTACAGGTTATTGAGGAAAACTTTGTTGCAACTAAATTGTGTAAATTATTTAAGTTGGGTTGTATTTAGTCTTTATGGTAGTGTCTTTAAGACACTGTCAGAATAAAATCTTGCTAGAGAAGTAACTGAAAGAAGTGAGTAGGAGGTAAGAAGGTAAATTCTACTAGTTTTTAAATCAGTATACTGATTTATATAGCATAGGCCAGAACTGATTAATTGTAGGGTCAGTTGACTATATGTAAGTGTTATGTAAAATACTTACGCTGTGCTGAAGCCTAGTTTCAATTGACGTATTGCTTCTTTAAGTATAGTAACTCAGATTGCTTTCTAGCACTGTCCTTAGATCCTTTGCAGTTTTATGGAAACAGTTAAACATGTATCAGGGTGCTGCTGGTAAGCTAGGCTTTTATTTATACTGTTTTTTAAAACTAGTTAAATGTAACATTCGTTGATGAGCTATAAAAATTGTTTCTGTCTTTTGTCAAAGCACCTCTTGAAGTTTTTCAAATATTTGTTTTGCACACTGGATTTCTGAAAATGCTCTGCAATGAACAGGTTAAGAGTATATGAAGAGAAAGCATACTCTCTGAGGGATAAAGCAGAGAAGTGGAACAGTTAAAATGTGTTTAATAAGTCTAAAACTGCAAATCTTGTTTACAGATGTGTGCCAGATAAACAGCGCTAATTTGCTCTTGGAGTACAGGAAGTATTTCTGCGACTACTGGGTATTAATTCCTTGTTGACACACTTGCCTCTGAATAATCTACTTATTTGACTTAAAAATTGACTTTCAGAGGAGCTTGAAGGAACCTATTATTGGCTTATAGAAAACATTTTTATAAGGCAGATGCCACCTGGATTCCAATTCATCTTTAAATAGGGCATATGTGCTCATACGAGCTTTTCTTGTTCTCACCAGCACAAACACAAGATTAGTAGCTGTCATTCTTTTGGCTAAATGCACCTTGTGTCACTTCCCAGGAAGGAGGCCTGTTTTAAAAGGTGAGATAAGAAAAAGTGATGTAATAGAAAGCAGTCTCAAATTCCAGAAGTTAAAAGACAGTAACATGTCTCATACTGCTGTATACTTATTTCCAATGCCAGTGTATTTTAAAGTAATTAGGTGGAGTCTTCTTTGTCCCTTCCAATTCCTTTGACTAATTTTAACTTTTCTTGAAATTGTAGATACTTATACATAAATAATAACTGAGCTTTTATGTGGGAAATCTATTACTTAATTTCCAAATCTAAGCATTTCCAGGATCTCAGTAAGACAGGTGAATCACCCTAAATAAAACAAAGCTATAAATAGGTATTCTCTGAACTACTCATTTGAATTTTCCCAGGCATATTTTAAGCTCTTTCTTTTCTTAGACAGTTTAAGTAGCATGTGTAATTCAAGACTAGGTCAAGGTTTAATTACCATGTAGACTTTTATGTCAATATTTAGTACTACAGCCATTGCCTGCCACTAGTGTGACATCACATGTGAGGTCTGCTTTGCTGTATCTGTTGGAACATCAGTTAATCTAATTCTACCAATACAACATAACAAGACTAAGCATCCTTACACGTAGAAATTAGCTGGAAGGTAGTATTAAGATTTGTTTGAGGACTTCTCTGTTTCATTTTAGGAAGTATCTATTGCGGAGTCATAACTCTTGATTTCACTGTGGAGCAGAACATAGGAGAACTTTTGCACAGCCTGAAGAAGACAGCAGCTGGCACTATTGCTACCAAAAAGATATCTGTGCTGTGGTCTTGAGGAATCACATAGAGGTTCTAGACAGTAAAGCTGTAGTGAGGACATAGCTGCCTGTTAGCTCAAGAACATTTTAGACCTTGAGTAGTTTAGGTAGACATGTACTTACCTACCTAGTGTGTTTATAATAAAATGGCCTTTATCTGGGTGCAGAATACGTATGCTTTATAAAGCACTGTTGTAACAAAAATCACACAAACCTAAAAGTTCTACACAGGAATAATTGTAAATGTTACCCATTTTACATGATTTTTTTTCCTAGAAGCTAGGCTGTACCTAATCAATGGAAAAAAATGTATAATTGACTATGTTAACATAATAATATTTAAGTTCTCTGAATTTGGAACATATAAATGTATATAATCACAGAAAAGGATTGTCTTTTCTGTGAAAGTCATACTTCCTTGATTAGCTGTTTTTTCCTTAGTCTTAATCACACTTTTCTTTTCCAATGAAAACTGAGAATGTTGAGAACCCTGAAGTCTTTGGATGAACTTATTGCTTGATAAATGGTTTATTGATGGATAGGAATGGTTGGACTCGATCCAGTGAGTCCTTTCCAGCTTAGTGATTCTATGAAAGTGAGAGCTATATAAAAAAATTAACTGATGCTCTATGCATCCTACCTAATAATTGTGAGTAATGGAAGAGGCACGCTTGCTATGTAATATCATCCCTATGACTTTGGTTAAAATATTATGTTCACTGGGTGAATATCCCATTTCATCTTCCCCACCAGCCTGGCATTTCACTGTATGTAAGACCAGGTACAACTATTCCAGGTAACTCAAACATTCTAACATTTTGCTGTGGTTTTTAGGTACTATTCCTGGACCAATTTTGTTTGGTGTTGCTATAGACAATAGTTGTACTCTGTGGGATATTAATGAATGTAAATCTAAAGGAGCCTGTTTGGTTTATGACAATGAAATAATGGCTTATCTTCTGGTGGGCATAAGTAAGTGACTTCTTCATGTTAAGTACACAAAAGTTAACAAATGTCCTAATCTTGACTGCTAGATGGGAATTACTTTAAAGTAGTATCTTAATTTTTTTTTACTGTCACTTTTTTGAAAAAAAACCACCACTGTCTTTTCATAAATAATAAAGTCAAGTATCATGGAAAGAGCAAGACCACATTAAGTGGCTCTTAAAATTACCTAGGAAACTTTAAGTAACAGTTTTTTTGCTCTTTAGTCTTATGTGGCCTCATCTGTTTGCAGCTTAAGGTCTGAGAAGCTTTCTTCCTCTTGTCATATTTCAGTACTTTTCCTTAAATTAATAGCAAGGTCTTGAATCTATGGTATTAGAGAAGAGTTTTCCCAAATTGTTAACAATCTGTTCTTTCCAATCTGTTCTTGTGTCAGGTATGTATGACTAGGGGACAGAAGGCAGGCTAAGCTTGCATCTGTAGTAACTGCTGTTGTCCTGTCTTCTAATAACTGTGATACTTACAGAACATAAACTGAACAGCTAACATCTAATCTTGAAACTGAAAAAGCAGGAATTGGAACTTCAGTTTTTGGTATCTCTCAGGTTTATATGTGATAAAATACAATCCCTCCTCTTTGTCCCCACTCCTGTTTCCCTCCCCAGATGCACAACACTGCTGTGTGCCAGTGATGAGCAAATGGAACAAACTTTTAAGGTAGCTGAGGAGAGATACTTAACAGGTATTTATGTGGGGAGTTCTGGTTTGTGGCAGAGAAAATTGATGCAATGAAGAACAATACTGCATCAAGAGGTAAGGAAGCCTTACACTTGAGGCAAGAATGGGATAAACAATTACAGAGCAGAAGTTGCTACAACAGGATTGTGGCATGTGGGTTGTGTGTCATCCAATTCTTTAAATGCAGCTATTAAACTAGAGGTTTAAGTATACAGCTCCAGAAGAGGATTCTCTAACTATTCAGAAAATAAAGTGGAAGAGACTACACCTCCTGAAAGCATAAAACTTCATGGCTTTTGAGCAAAGGAGGAAAGAGAATGCAACTGAATTCATGCTTGCTCTACTTAGTTGAATGTCTCCAGATACCAGAGTTTTGTGATAAATGAACTCATAGCAAGGTGGGTAAGTTCCCTTGAAATACTAGATACTAATCTTTCATCAAAATTGGGAACATGGCCTAAAAGTCTGAATTGGTTTTCTAGCTCTGACATAGTTTGTGTGGGGTATAGCAAATATCTTAATTATAGTAAAGATGCACTATGTTGGCTAAACTGGTGAACTGTTTCTGTTGTTTTGTCTTAGAATCTCTGAATCACCAGGTTGGAAAAGACCTCTTGGATCATCAAGTCCAACCATTCCTATCTGACACTAAAGCATGTCCCGAGCACCTCATCTACTCGTCTTTTAAACACCTACAGGGATGGTGACCCAACCACCTACCTGGGCAGCCTCTGCCAGTGCCCAATGAGCCTTTCTGTGNCCAACCACCTACCTGGGCAGCCTCTGCCAGTGCCCAATGAGCCTTTCTGTGAAAAATTTCTTTCTGATATCCAATCTGAACCTCCACTGCTGTGGCTTAAGGCCATTCCCTCTTGTCCTATACCCTCTCAGTTGGGAGAAGAGGCCAGCACCCTCCTCTCTACAACCTCCTTTCAGGTAGTTGTAGAGTGTAGTTGTGGAGGTCTCCCCTCAGCCTCTTCTTCTCAAGGTTAAACACCCTCAGCTGCTCATTACACTTGTGCTCCAGCCCCTTCACCAGCTTTATTGCTCTTCTCTGGACTTGGCTTCAGAGCCTCAACATCCTTCTTGTGGTGAGGGACCCAGAATTGAACACAGTATTTGAGGTGTGTTCTCACCAGGGCCGAGTACAGGGAGAGAATAACCTCCCTGGACCTGCTGGCCATGCAGTTTGATACAAAATAATAAGGTTAGTAAGTGGAACTGTTATTTTAAAACTTAGTGCATTACATACATCTGTATCATCCCATTATAGCAATCTACTTAAAACAGCATGTTTAAAGCAGAGGAAATTACTTAGAAAAGCTTTACAATTTAATTATTTAGCATAGCATGTATGCTCTACAAGTTCAGACCAAAAAAAAGAAAATTGATACACTTAGCATCTACTGAATTGTCACCCATCTCTACCTTCATAGTCTTCTATTACTTAAGCATTGCACTCTGAAGTCCAAATTGTTTGAGTGCAGTGCAGGAAATCCTAGAAAAATTGTATTGTTTGCTTTTTCACAAATATCTCAATTCTTTCCAGCCCATTTGAGGACTTCTTACTGACAACTGTGTGAAGTACTTCAAAGTTTACATGGGAGACCAAGAAATGACATAGAAAAATATCATTAGTACCTTCTTACGTGGACTGGGCTAAGAATTTTAATCATCTTCAATGCCTTCATTCCTGCATCTAACTATTACACAGGAGAAAAATTTTATTAGACTTGGGAAATTTTAAACTTAACAGAGCTGAGGGACTTGGAAGTTCCTTTCACATACATAGCCTTACAATTTTTAAAGAAAAAACTAAACAAAACAGCTATTTGACTGTTGCCTGGACTGTAGCTTCGGTATTCAAAAGACATCCAATATACTTCACCTTTTGTAATATTAACTCCAAAAGGCTCTGTGGTATACTCTCCATAACAGCTCAAGTATTTGAGAAAACAGACATGCCACAAAAGATTATAATAAGCCGTACTCACTCACAAATGCAGGAAGATTAAGTGAATCTGAAATTTGTGTTATTCTCAGGATTTAAAAAAATAAATTATTATAATAAAAAATTGCCTGGATTACTCACTGTATTGGTTACTGAAGGTTTAAGCAGAAAACTTCATTTTATTCTCACCTTGGGGAACCATTTTGAAAGAATGAAGTTGCTTTTTACAAGGTTATTAAAATCTCTTTTTGTAGGGAAGCAATCAGAATAAGGCAAGAGCAGAGAAGTTGCACATGAAAATGAACAAAACCTGTATCTAATTGGAAGGAAGGGATTGGACAACTAGAAAGAAGCTGAACCATGAGCTTAGACCAGCTAAGCCTATTTTCCTGTGGACTTGTCCTATACTCTGAGTGCATCTCCCAGCCTTTGCAGTGCTGTCTCAGCTGAGTTACTCCTCCAGACTGATACACAATTATTAATCCTCTTCTATATGCAATTAGCTGACCTCCAGCTTTAAAAAAAGGCAGATGACTGAGATAACTTTCGTTATTGAATGGCACCCAGCAATGCATCATGATGAAGCTTCATGAACTTTTCTGGAAGTTTCACATATTTGTGTCTTCTGTGCTTGTCAAAGCATTTTGAATGAAGGTTGGTGTCTGATTAGAATTAAATACAAAAGCACTGTAATCTTCATCTCATGTATGAACTTCCTTCTATGTGTCACATTTTGAGCCTTCAATTCTCTTGTCTCTTTTCATGTCTCCTGTTATGGCTGATTTACTACGCTTATTTGCTAACATCTTGCTGAAACTGATTCAGTTCGCTTATTGCAGGCAATTGCCAGTATTTTGGAGCCTTCTGCAGGCTGACAGTTTACCATTCAAACAAATGGCAACAGTTGTGTGAGAAAAGCAAAGTGCATGGTTGAAGACATGGATTTGCATTAAATGGCAGACTGTTCCTAATTTATGAAAAAAATCTTTAGCCAATTAAACATGACAAAGGAGACATTCTAAAAGATGACTAGGTTAAAAAAAAAAAAAAAAAGCAGCACTGATTTTCCAGCTTTCATTTGTCCTAGGTCAGTCATTTCTTACAAGGTTTACATGTCAATTTTGTGACACCAACTTCCTCCAGCTGGATACATTTTAAGTGCATAAAATATTAAATAACTGTCTTGCAATTTGCCTGGGCACTCTAACTTTCTTTAAAGAAATAAAAACTGTTCTCAGAACAACTGACCCTCATTTATGACTTTATTTTCAACCAAGTTAAATATTTTGTCACTTTGCTCTTTAAAGACAATCTCGTAGCAAAATATTAGAGGCAAAACAGGTCTCAAGAGTTAGCCCAGGCATTATTAGAAG
The DNA here is from genome assembly GCA_013389865.1 of Piaya cayana. Classification (NCBI taxonomy): domain Eukaryota; kingdom Metazoa; phylum Chordata; class Aves; order Cuculiformes; family Coccyzidae; genus Piaya; species Piaya cayana. Next base: position 25,836 of record WAAB01024486.1, on the reverse strand, counting down.
TTCCTGAATAATTTGGAGGGACTGACATTCTCCATATTCAGCCTGGCTTTTATTTTTGTTATTTATATTTCAAGAAGTCTATTCATGCAAAAACCCCACATGTTCCATATGAAAGTTTAAAAATTAATAATGATGAGGAAAAAAAACTTTATACATTCCTGTCGGACTTCCGTTTTATGCATTTACTAAGGTATTCTGTAGAGTGGACACAAGTAGGTATTTTATAACTCATGACAAGCATTTGCACTGTACAGATTTTGAAACACATACATAGGAGTAGGCTGTCAAAATTCCTAACACACCTCTGCATAGCGAACTTGCTCCTCTGGGTGTATTTGCAATGGTAGCAGCACACAAATAATTCATTCCAGCTCTTTTTTTGCATCATTTATTACTAATGTATAAAATTCATTGACTTCCTCCATACTTTTTAATCTAACCCTGGCCTTTGCTGTCTGGGGATTTCTGGTTTGGGGAAAAGAAATACAAGAACCCATACAAAAACAGAGTCATATAAAGTGATGCACCAACAAGTCATAAAAAGAAAAGAAAGCATAAACAGATGTAGTCATGTATTTACTGATAGAATAAAGTTGCTGCTACTGTAAAAACAAATCAAGCAGACAAAAGGCACTAGTCACACCTCTGTTGCATATTTACTGGTCTGCTGCCTAAGAATCTTAATATTCCAGAAAAAAAAAATCTGACTTGTTAGCAAAAACAGAACCATCTACTGGGAAAACAAAACAAAAAAAAAAAACAACCAAGCAAAAAACCCCAGTCATGTTAAGTCACAACTGTACGCTTTACTACTGTAACAAAAGATTACAGAAGTATTTTACACTCATTCATTCCTAAACTCAAATATTCAACTCACAACACTTTTGAAGACTTAGACCAGGAAGATGCTTTTTCAGTGATTTTCTTTAAATTGTTTACAATTTAGCCAAATATAACATGTTTTAGCAAGGAAGCAGTGCAAGGCTGACTGTCACTGCCTTGGAAATGGTAAATAACAACTTCAAATATGTAAAAACAGTTATCAAGCTACAACATTCCTAAGATTCTCATATTTTTGTCCATAATATATCTGTAGACATACTTAGGTCTACTCTGTTTACAATCAACCCACTTCAGGTCACTTTCAGGTTCACTTTCTTCAGATACACTGAATCATACACAAAGAGACTCTACAAGCAAGGTATGTCTACAAAATACTTCATACTTTTAGGTGTGTGCATGTGTGGTAGCCATGTGCAAAGTAAAACTCAGATTTTCTGCTTTCTCAATATTCATGAAGCCAGGAAGAGCATACTCTCTCTTTCAATGTTGAAATACTCACTTTGGAGAAGTGCTCAAATACAAAAATTTAGCTTATTTGAACAGGAGGTCCAGCTTCCAGTCTCCCAACAGAGATTAAGATTATTTTATCATCATTCTTCTGCAGTACAGAGAGAAAGGCAGCCTTGATTTTTTTTTTTTAATATGAAAGCTTGTGAAATCTTTGTACTGTTTTAAATCAGGTTTAGGAGTGTGATTGTATATTTTGGAATGATTATTTAGTGTCTCTACCTTGGTTTGGTTAAAGTATGCCATTAGACTATTAGCAGGGTTTTGGAATTTTTTTTTTAGACTGAGGTACTTTTTGTCTCAATATGTTTACATCCACGTGGCAACAGCCTCTGAGAAAAGCCAGGGAGTCAATGGTAGATTTTAAAAGCCACTGAGCTGTATCTGGACTCACACTGGGAAGTGTCACTAATCCAGATAACACGTCTGTAACTGAATGACAATCTTCTGCATTCAACTCCATTGGAATGGAAGGAGATTGTCTACATCTATGCAAAGGATGTGTAAGCCAGATAACACGTCTGTAACTGAATGACAATCTTCTGCATTCAACTCCATTGGAGTGGAAGGAGATTGTCTACATCTATGCGAAGGATGTGTAAGCTTCAGAAAGCTCACAGCTCATAACTTGCAAAAAGAAAATAAAAATAATAGAATTATAGAATGATCTGGATTAGAAGGAATCTTAAAGATCATCCAGTTCCACCACCCCTGCGATGGGCAGGGACACCCCTGAGACTAGGCTGCTCAAGGCCCCGTCTGACCTGAACTTGACCGCTACAATGGAGGAAGATCCACAACTTCCCTGGGAAACCTGCTTCTGCGCCTCACCACTCTCATTGTGAAGAATTTCTTCCTAACGTCTAAACTAAATGTTCCCCCTTTTGATTTAAAGCCATTGCCTCTTGTGGAAATAAGGCTAACCTTTCAGTATAGGGTAGTGAATTGTGACCTAACTGCACCTATTAACGCACTTTAGGAAAAGTGAATATCTCGGGCAGGGAGGCTGCTACCATCAAATTCTGACTCTCATTAGAGTCTTCTCTGGAAGCGCTTTCACTGCAAGCTGCAAAGCACAACTAACAGAACATTTCAGTATAGGGTACTGAATTGTGACCTAACTGCGCCTATTAAGGCACGCTAGGAAAAGGCACGCTATATCTCGGGTAGGGAAGCTGCTACCATCACATTCTTCTCTAATCAAGAAGACTTGGTTAGAGTCTTCTCTGGAAGCACTTTCACTGCAAAGCAAGACTTTTAGAACTCTCAGTCCTAATAAAAGGGAATAAAAGTTAAGTATGGGAAGGGATCTGAATGTTGGATAATTTGGTCTGGGTGCTTCCCTGATGCCCCTTTCCTTGCCATGGGCTGAATACAAGGTCATCAACAGAAAGGAATGCATTAAGAGCATCTGAAGTGGGGGATGGCATGTATAGATGTAGGTGTAGTCAACTCCTGCTGTGAAGGTCCTTGCAATGACAGGATCCTAATTATTTCCTGATAAGGAGGAGTGCATCTTCTGCTCTGACAACTCAGTCTACAGATGACCTGTGGTCATGATTGTAATATCATTACAATACTAAAACATACCTCCACACCTAAGGCTACCCAAGTCCTCACTGCCTTTGGGGCAAACCATCCCCATGGCTGGACCTACTGGGCTTCCAATGTTAAATTTTGGCACGTGAAGTGAGAATTCTTATTACATAAAGAAATCTATGAGAAATATTTATTCATAATTAATATAAGGATTATCTTCATTATTCACAAATAGTGTTCTCTTGATATATACAAAATTGATCAGAAACACTGCTACATCTTTAAATAAATTGAAAATGTAGGTTAGACATAGCCAACAGTTCCATCTTTTTTTCCTACAGAGGCTGTTTATGTAAATTCTGACTTTTTTTCCTATGTAACACAGAAATATGAAGTAAAGGAAAGAAATCTCACATCTTAGCTTTATAAGTTTCTACCTAGATAGCATGACACAAGTGTCTACATAGAGCTATTGAAAAGATTAATCATATCGGGGAGAAGAGTGGTCCATTCGAGGAAGTTATCTGGAAGGAACTAAGCCAAGTGGTAGAGCTTATCACAGTAAATGATGCTTAATGCCCTTTTAGTGTGATTTTTTACGACAGTAGTGAATAAATTAATTTTAAGTTAGAACCAAGCAAATGGCATATACAGGCATAAGTTTTTCAATTTATGTTGATTTTAAGAACAAGCTCATGGTGACATTCCAAGACAAGAATATCTTAAAATCATGGAATCATATAAACCTCTAAGATCGTCAAGTCCAGACCTTAATCTAACACTGGCAATACCACCACTAAACCATGTTCCTAATGTGCCACACCTATACATCATTTAAATACCTCCAGGATGATGACTCAATCCCTTCAATCAGCAGCCTGTTCTAATGCTTGACAACCCTTTCAGTGAAGTAATATCTCTTAATATCCAACTAAACCACTCCTGGCACTACCTGTTTTCTCTCATCCTCATGCTAGTGACTTGGAAATACAGACCAACATCCACCTTGCTACAACCTCCTTCCAGGTAGTTGTAGAGGTCACCTTTCAGCCCCCTTTTCTCCAGACTAATCAACTTTTCTCCAGACTAATCAACTTCCTTGTAAGGCTTATGCTACAGACCCTTCACTATCTTTCTATCTTAAACAATAAAGTAATCACTGGGATATATTACAGTTATTAATGTGGAAAATTCTTATCCACTGCATCTGAATTTCCAGCTTGTGAAAACCACTAAGGATTTTGTCATTTACTGTAAAATAATCAGTGTCTCTCTTACTAACATCTAATTATTATTTATCTGCATTATGTTCTTTTCCTCTGTATTCCTGTACTTTCTTGGCTTGATGCAACAGTATCTCCAGTACAAAAATCTGCCTGAAGCTATTAGCACCATAATTAAGCAGAACCACTGCTACCACTGAGAGAGAGTACTGTACACTGCATTAGCTAATCTTTTTCCTATAAAAGACTGAATTAAAAGAATACTTCAGGGAATACTTGGTGAATTAGAGGGAGGAGAAAAAAGAACTCGCTTAAATCCTTGATTTAACCTTGATAATGATACAATGATTCCTTGATAATGATACAATGATAAAACACTGCTTTTCCACCAAGGAGCTTTCAAAGATCATCAGAACAGATAAAGCTTGCTCTGTGCAAAAAAGTCCATTAACCAGCTCAAGAATCCATTTCTACCTACTCCAGATAAAGTATGAAAACCTGGATGAAATTTTAGTCAGAGCTTCTTATTGCCTTAACCTCACACAGAAACTTGAAATTGCTCAAGGATCTTTGGCATTTCAGTATTGTGTTAATCTTCTCTCCCATGCAACTCCTTTGCTGTGATGAGTATCAACATCCATTCAAGGCAGCCGCTCCTTTAACATTAAAGACTGATACTGCCAAATATGTGGTATACTGTATACAATGTGTCGCACAATTACATGCATGCGTAATGGAATACTAAAACACTGATAATACTAATAACTAGTATGACATACTAGTACATAAGTCGTAACAAATAATCTAGACATGGAGGTAGAGTTTTATACCAACCTCTCTGTAGCTATGTGCAAGCAAATATGTATTATAACATAGACCCAATTGTTTCAGCTTTGTTTTACAATAAGCTCTCTTTTCCTCCTCTGGAACACCTCTTGGAGTGAAGCATAGTATTGATGGAGTGAAGGAACCTTGCTGTGGCTCCAGCATTGCCAGTCTGGGTTGCATTCACAACCTGGGCTGAAGGAAAATCCTGTTAATAATGACCAGTCATTGCTGACCTTGTAAAGTAATTTTGGAAAAATATTTTATCTACTTTAGCTATGCATATAGGAGTTTATCTGCCAAAAATTAGAAGGACAATCTCTTAATTAGACAAAAAATAGCTGGGCTGGGGAAGGTTAAGAAAGCTGCCAATATTATCAGGCTTTTATGTGTATGTCATAGGACAAAAATTCCACAAATATATCACTCAGAAAATATGTGACTTTGATTTCATTTAATTTGTTATGTGGTGGGAACCCAAACAAAGCTCGGGAAACTGCTATAAGGGAGGCATACCTATAGGACTGGACTAGATGTGTTCTGTTCTTAATTAGGGATACAACTTTATTCAGGAAATGGCACATGCAAACTACCAAGTTTATGCAATTAGGATGAAGGTAGATCTTTCAATTTAATTTAATCAGATTTGTTAAAGGTTAAAAAATTGCCTACAGTAATTAATGCACACGCAACTAGAAATAATAATTTCTAGCTTCTTCAGTTCTTTAATTTGTACTTATTTCCAGTAAATAATCTTTTGCAGGGTTCAAGATGCTTGATATGGCATACATGCAAGAGATCCATCTTAGATGTTAGCAACAGTGTCAGTTTTGTCAAATGCCTTATATTAACAGCAAGAGATTATTCTGTTATTAATCAGTTACTACCTGTTACCATCATGCATCATTATTCCTCCCAATAAAGACCCTCCAATGGTAATACTGCAAATACAACAAGTTTTACAGATTACACTCACATGTACAAATTATATTGATATATTAGCAAGTGTTTGTGTAATATTAGTTTTCAGTCTGTGGTAGGTTGACCCTCTTCAGCAGTCATTGCTGGCTGCTTGTGCACACCCCACCCCTGCATCCCCCCACATCTTTCCAGTAAGAAAGTAGACACAACAAGAAGAGAAGAAGTGACAGAACCTGTGGATCTAGATAAAGACATTTTTATTGGGCAAGGAAAACAAGAAGCAGTGCAAAGGAAATCACTCACCACCTCCCAAAACCAAACCAAATGTCCAGTCTGTCTCTTTTTCCTCTGACCCAGGTTTTAATGGCAAGCATGACATTATATGGCACAGAATACCCCTTGGTGTCAGCTGTCTCAGTTACACCCGTTCCTAGCTCCTTGCTGACCCCATGCTTATTCACAGGGGAAGGAGGAAATGTGAGGGCAACAGAGAAAAAAGAGAAAATCTTAATGATGTGTGAGCTTTACTCAGCAACAGCCACAACAGCTGTGTGCTGACAACACTGTGTTAGTCACAAGTCCAACACACAGCATCATGTAGGCTACTAAGAAGAAAGTCAATTCCATCTTAGCCAGACCCAACACCAAATTACCTTAGTAGTCTCTTGATGGTTGGATTGATGATCTTGGAAGTCTTTCCCAGCCTTAATGATTCTATGATTTGGGGCTACGAGTCTTAAAGCATAGTTTCAAGTGAAGGATCCATATCATGCAGAGGACATTCAGAAACTGTAACCCAACTGAAACCAACCCAAAATTGCCTCTTAAACACTCAGGCAGTTTGGACTCTTGGTAAAACCATAAAAGAAAATAATATCTTCATTCATTAGTGTGAATGGATCAAAAATTGAAAGTAAATATCAGCCAACAAAACTACATTGCCATTGCTGGAAGTATTTAAATTTGTATCCCAACCCAAATGCTAAAGATATACTAAAGCTAAGTTTCACAGCTAATGCAATAAATCCTATTCTCTCCATAAAGTAAACCAGAGAAACAGGAACCCTGCAACATCTCCAAGCGGCAAAAGGATAATTATGAGAAGCTAGCAGGGCTCATCAATAGACCTTTAAATTAGATATGAAAGAAAAAAAAGGCTTGAATGATGGCACTCCAGTATTTGAGAAATGGCATGGCTATTGAGGACCTTTGGCCTGCCACCTCAAATACACTTCAAATGGCAGTAAAGATGTAAAGATTATTGATGGGTTAGAAATCTCAGTTAATAGTCTTTTAGGAACTGAGATTATTTCCCCTAGGAGTGCAGCAGGATCAACAGCCCAACTGAAGTGCATCTACACCAATGTATGCAGAATGGGCAACAAACAGGAAGAACTAGAAGTTATTGCAAGGCAAGAAAACTATATAATTGCCATCATGAAAACATGGTGGGGTGACTCATGTAACAGGAGTGCTTCTATGGTTGGCTATAAACTCTTCAAGTGGGGTAAGCAAGGAAGGAGAGGCAGTGGGGTAGCCCCCTATCCCAACTGCCCCCCTAGTTTTTCAATAGCCTAGAAATTAATAATGGCAATGATAGGGTTGACTGTGAGTAAAAATTAGCACAGCACACAAAGCAAATACTGTGGTGGGAGTCTGCTATAGACCATCCAACCAGGAAGAAGAGGCTTATGAGTTATTCTACAAGCAACTGGGAGAAGAACAGAGAACACCTGTAACCTATAGAATTCTAACTTGAATGATGCAATGATTAGTTTTTTAGGTAGCAGTCATAAAAANATTCACAACCTGGGCTGAAGGAAAATCCTGTTAATAATGACCAGTCATTGCTGACCTTGTAAAGTAATTTTGGAAAAATATTTTATCTACTTTAGCTATGCATATAGGAGTTTATCTGCCAAAAATTAGAAGGACAATCTCTTAATTAGACAAAAAATAGCTGGGCTGGGGAAGGTTAAGAAAGCTGCCAATATTATCAGGCTTTTATGTGTATGTCATAGGACAAAAATTCCACAAATATATCACTCAGAAAATATGTGACTTTGATTTCATTTAATTTGTTATGTGGTGGGAACCCAAACAAAGCTCGGGAAACTGCTATAAGGGAGGCATACCTATAGGACTGGACTAGATGTGTTCTGTTCTTAATTAGGGATACAACTTTATTCAGGAAATGGCACATGCAAACTACCAAGTTTATGCAATTAGGATGAAGGTAGATCTTTCAATTTAATTTAATCAGATTTGTTAAAGGTTAAAAAATTGCCTACAGTAATTAATGCACACGCAACTAGAAATAATAATTTCTAGCTTCTTCAGTTCTTTAATTTGTACTTATTTCCAGTAAATAATCTTTTGCAGGGTTCAAGATGCTTGATATGGCATACATGCAAGAGATCCATCTTAGATGTTAGCAACAGTGTCAGTTTTGTCAAATGCCTTATATTAACAGCAAGAGATTATTCTGTTATTAATCAGTTACTACCTGTTACCATCATGCATCATTATTCCTCCCAATAAAGACCCTCCAATGGTAATACTGCAAATACAACAAGTTTTACAGATTACACTCACATGTACAAATTATATTGATATATTAGCAAGTGTTTGTGTAATATTAGTTTTCAGTCTGTGGTAGGTTGACCCTCTTCAGCAGTCATTGCTGGCTGCTTGTGCACACCCCACCCCTGCATCCCCCCACATCTTTCCAGTAAGAAAGTAGACACAACAAGAAGAGAAGAAGTGACAGAACCTGTGGATCTAGATAAAGACATTTTTATTGGGCAAGGAAAACAAGAAGCAGTGCAAAGGAAATCACTCACCACCTCCCAAAACCAAACCAAATGTCCAGTCTGTCTCTTTTTCCTCTGACCCAGGTTTTAATGGCAAGCATGACATTATATGGCACAGAATACCCCTTGGTGTCAGCTGTCTCAGTTACACCCGTTCCTAGCTCCTTGCTGACCCCATGCTTATTCACAGGGGAAGGAGGAAATGTGAGGGCAACAGAGAAAAAAGAGAAAATCTTAATGATGTGTGAGCTTTACTCAGCAACAGCCACAACAGCTGTGTGCTGACAACACTGTGTTAGTCACAAGTCCAACACACAGCATCATGTAGGCTACTAAGAAGAAAGTCAATTCCATCTTAGCCAGACCCAACACCAAATTACCTTAGTAGTCTCTTGATGGTTGGATTGATGATCTTGGAAGTCTTTCCCAGCCTTAATGATTCTATGATTTGGGGCTACGAGTCTTAAAGCATAGTTTCAAGTGAAGGATCCATATCATGCAGAGGACATTCAGAAACTGTAACCCAACTGAAACCAACCCAAAATTGCCTCTTAAACACTCAGGCAGTTTGGACTCTTGGTAAAACCATAAAAGAAAATAATATCTTCATTCATTAGTGTGAATGGATCAAAAATTGAAAGTAAATATCAGCCAACAAAACTACATTGCCATTGCTGGAAGTATTTAAATTTGTATCCCAACCCAAATGCTAAAGATATACTAAAGCTAAGTTTCACAGCTAATGCAATAAATCCTATTCTCTCCATAAAGTAAACCAGAGAAACAGGAACCCTGCAACATCTCCAAGCGGCAAAAGGATAATTATGAGAAGCTAGCAGGGCTCATCAATAGACCTTTAAATTAGATATGAAAGAAAAAAAAGGCTTGAATGATGGCACTCCAGTATTTGAGAAATGGCATGGCTATTGAGGACCTTTGGCCTGCCACCTCAAATACACTTCAAATGGCAGTAAAGATGTAAAGATTATTGATGGGTTAGAAATCTCAGTTAATAGTCTTTTAGGAACTGAGATTATTTCCCCTAGGAGTGCAGCAGGATCAACAGCCCAACTGAAGTGCATCTACACCAATGTATGCAGAATGGGCAACAAACAGGAAGAACTAGAAGTTATTGCAAGGCAAGAAAACTATATAATTGCCATCATGAAAACATGGTGGGGTGACTCATGTAACAGGAGTGCTTCTATGGTTGGCTATAAACTCTTCAAGTGGGGTAAGCAAGGAAGGAGAGGCAGTGGGGTAGCCCCCTATCCCAACTGCCCCCCTAGTTTTTCAATAGCCTAGAAATTAATAATGGCAATGATAGGGTTGACTGTGAGTAAAAATTAGCACAGCACACAAAGCAAATACTGTGGTGGGAGTCTGCTATAGACCATCCAACCAGGAAGAAGAGGCTTATGAGTTATTCTACAAGCAACTGGGAGAAGAACAGAGAACACCTGTAACCTATAGAATTCTAACTTGAATGATGCAATGATTAGTTTTTTAGGTAGCAGTCATAAAAAATTTATAAAATGTAATTAATGGTGTTCCAGCCCAACTAATTCTATTAATGGACAGACATTATAGTCAACTGCTTTTAAAGTTAATACCTATGCTGTAGAGAAGTTTAAACAGGAGTTCAGTGAAGTTGTAAGTTGAATTACCATAATGACTGTACATTGAGGTAACCTAAATGAACTGTTAGGGGCAGAGCCAGCTGCCAGCAGACTATCTTTCAGTCTTATCTATTAGAGTTTTAGCTTCATCGTTGCCTTTGTTGTTTACAGCCAGGGTAGAGAAAACAAAGTAATTTACAGATTCATACTATTTCTTCAATTATCTGCGCAATCTAGCTTAACTTGAAATGCCCCTGCACTTTAAACTAATGCATCAGACTACAATGAATATTAATATCCTGCTCCATCTAGTGGCTGAGGTTCTGGAAATTATAAAGGAGACAATATATTCCAACAATCTTCCATACTAGAAAGAGCTGCTTTGCAAGACGAGTTTACATATATAAATACCTATGTACACATATACACAAACAGAAGGTGCAAGTTATCATCCACTATAAACCACAGCATCCTCATACAATATATCAGCTTTCCTATTCTTAGCAATTCAGGCCTTCTGAGTAAATGTGCAATGCCAGTTCTGCAGTTACAATCCACTCAACAAAAAGCAAATGAAAGCAAATAAAAAATGCCCTGCCAAAAGAAAAATGGTTTTGGTTTTATGTCATTAATATTTTATTTTAATATCTTGGAACTTGGTCTTTAAAATGTCACCAATAGAAAAAAGTGTATGTTGGGAAGAAACTAAAGGTTTAATTTCACAGTGCATAGAGCTATACAAAATGTATCTATTAACTTAATGCAAAAGTATAACAAAAAAAGCTACAAGCACATAGTCATGTTGCAGAAAATAATATTTTTCCACATAACCTAGAGTATCACAACCTGAGCTTGAATTGAGTACACAACTGACATCTTTTACAGAACTATCTCTGGCAGTACCCCTTTAGTGCTTATTTATTAAATTTTATGCCCTGTAACAAAATTAAGCACCAGCTCTATTGGATAAACTGCACTTCGCTAAAGTGATTTTGGAGAACCAGCTGCCATTGCTGGCTTTTGCATTGTGGTTCTAGAGCCTTATCTCCACAAGTCATGTATATTCAGTATGAATATGAAACTAATGAAGTTAGTAACAGTAATAGTAATTTTATCTCTGAAAATAGCTAAAATTAAATATAAACAGATAATAAGGCTAGAATTGAGGTAAAACAGCATTGCAAGCAATAATTAATTTTATAACCCTTACTATTTACAATGTTACACTGCAGTTTGGCAATAATTAACCCCTACTTAAAATCTACAGTAATCTCTGTCACTTACACATCAATACTCTAAGATTTTAAAGTTGTAATATGAAAAAAAGAGAAAAAATGTGAGCAATTTCTGGAGTGTTTGTAATTTCCAGGGTCAGTAGATAGAACTGTGGATTATATTAATGACAGTTGTCTTATGTGGAAGTCTTCTACAATAAACTCACTAATAAAACTAAGGCTTTCCCTTCACTTCCATATTTTCTGGCAGTATCACTCTAATCTAATTTCTGTAAATATCCTCTCTGTCAAATATGTTCTTAGCTCTATTTTTGGTAATGACAGATACACTATAAGCTTTGTTTGTTAACATTGGAAGGTGATACAATGAACTATTACTCTGTTTTAATATTGCATTTCTTGGTTTCTTTTGGATGACATAGGTAAATTATCAGCTGAATATATATTTTGTCACTTCAATGCATCTTTCTGTTTAAACCATCTGAATAATATGTGTTGCAGGAAAGAAAGGCTAATGATTAGGACAAAACTCTTTAAGATATCTCAGTCATTTGAACTGCACACTAGCAAGTTGGCATTTAGATTATTCTGGGTACCTTGAGTGATTGTCGTTATTGATAACAGAACCATGTTACTGACTGAAGATATAAAGTATCTTTTCCTTATCTAGATAAAACATAATTTACAGCATTCCAGTTAATATTGATAAGATATATCTCAAAGTGAGATTCTTTAAGATATTAAGCTAGTAAATCGTAACAGTGAACAAAGCCAAATTAATTCTCTAGTCTAAGCTGCTCTGCTTTCACTGCCTTAGCCTTTTTTTTCCATTATACAGTCTTCTGTCCTGCAGTGATATGTGTCATGTGCTATTCAAACTAAACTCGCATTGATACCTTTCCTATATTCCACTGATCTTAACATGAACGGATTGGTTTGTATTCAATGGCAGGTTATTGTTATTTTTCTTTTCTTTCTCCTTTCTTAGACAGGTACTGAAAATCAGTTCTGGTGATCTTAGAACAATGTTGATCTGCTCTTCCATTACATTTGTGACAAATGGTCAATATGGCTTCCGAGTAAGAGTCAAACATAAAATGTAGCCATTTCAATTCTTTCAGTAGGATTGTGAGAACTTTTTTTAAAGCTAGACCTTACAGAAAAATTGTTGAATGAAATATGGAGGAATGATGATGAAGTAAAAATAAGTTTATTCTTGCCATTGCAGTTTAGTGTTCATTGACTGGGTTATGAAAGAGGTTATTGCCGTTTTTTTCTTCATAGATAATTACATGGCAGCTGCCTGGAAAATAATGAGTAAAATTTAGCAGTATGCAGCTTCTCCTCTGATTGCTGGAAGATCTTCAATTCTGACTACAGATATAGTCCTATTAGATAAGGGTTAGTATTACGTGTCTTCATTTTAAGATAGGCTTTCTCTTTTCACTTGTTAGCAATTACTTTTACTTGACATCAGCCCTGATGTAACCTATGAAAAATTTATGTCCCTTCCAGGATTCAGATGAAGGTGTCTCATGGGACAGAGCTTCTAAAGGAAGTTTGAATGTATTTTTTGAGTAATATACAAAATACTTACTCCATTTTACAATGAGATTATGGTAAAACTCAAAAAAAAAATCTAAAATGTTTCTTGAAAAACTTTAATCTTCCTCTCCCAACTCCATTTTCCACCATCACATGATATATAGGTTGTAGTTAAAACTTTTCTGGAGAGGAGATTATTTTAAGTATAGCATGTTCACTTCAGCTTGCTACTAACAACAAAAACAGCCATTACACCAATTTCTGAAATCTGTTCGATGTTATACAGTGAAGTGTTAAAACATCTAGAGAACTGTGGAGAAAACACCCAGCAACAGATTTCTGTTTCAAATTACAGGTGGACTAAGATCACTCTGATATGCCAGAGGCTTTTGAGTACTATGAAATAGTACTTATAACTAAGGACTCTACTCATCTTCTTATTAGCAGGTAGAGATAAAAGTTGAATCTTGAATGTATGCAACTTAAAGTTGGTTCTGGAGTCTAGTGTAGAGATGCCCTAGGTAAATTTTAAAAGATGAGCACAATTTTCAGCATCCTTCCAGCTCCTTAATGGCTAATTTATCCTCATTTTCAGCTGTTACAGTTTGTTATTGCTTCAGGCACCTAAAGAGTGCATTTGAAGGCACTTCAGATACCCTTTTAAACCAGCCAACGTGAAGTGTAAGTAGCCTATTTTTAAGTATAAGCAAGTGCTGCTTTCACTCCTAAGCAGTAATTATCTATGCTCTTCTCCTTCCTTCTTCTATCATCCTTTTGCAGCTCCTGTGGTCTTTGGTTTCTGTCAGGAATTTCTAGAAATCATTTAGAGTACTGGGCAGTTTTATGCTGATACTGGTAGTGTTTTCGCTTCCTGTAGCCTTATAGCTCCATCTGCTTCTGTTATATTTCTGTCTCTGGAGATAGCAGTTCTGACGGACACAAACAAGTTTTATTTAATAATTTGTTTAGAAAATTATTTTGAACTAGTTGTTCAGGCAAAAAAACATACGTGACAGGTATCCTTCTTTATACTAGAGGACTGTGTAATCTTCTCTAACTCTGCAAAGCACAAAAGATACAATTGATCTCTCAGACCCTGAAGGAAATCATGAAGGAATTTAAGATATAACTTCTACTCAGAGAATTAATCTGGCTTGGATGCTACTAGCTGAGCATGTAAGGGTCTCAGTGATATGAAGAAATAGTAATGAATTACAGTATTAAAAGTATATAATTAGTCAATAAGTCCTCTCCAAATCAGACAGACATGCTTGGGGAGATGTAGCAGGGATGAATATATCCAAAACATTTCAGATCTGTCTATACTAGCACATTAGATAATGACATTGAATCTCCCAGGTAACAGAATTCAATCCTGTGTACTATTAAACTGTTAGGAAAATCCCTGGCATTATTTTATTTACTTATTTTGTTCTTGTGTCAGATAGAGATTTCCCTTACTTTTCTGTGTATGCATCAGAACATAGTATGGGTTAGAATGTGATTTCTACCATGTGCCTCTGAGACTGTTTTAAAAGTAGTTTAATAGTTAGTTTAAGCTAGTGAGTTTCCAGCATACTCTTGACCACATACAAGCAAAGCACAACTGGGAACCTTACTGCAGTCACACTTTCTCAATGATGCAAAACTCGCACTGAAACTGTCAAGAAGACATGAGCCTGAGCACTAACTAGTTTAGAATATTTAATCAATTTGCCATGAGCCAATCGGTTTAGCTAGATTTGATCGAAGATTATTTTAATTATTAATAAAAGAAAGCTGGATATTTTTTTCTGCTGTTGAATATAGAGCCAAGATAAAATAAATCTTTTTAATTGCAAATATCATAATTTGATTAAGGAGTTAAGTACAATAAGAAAAGGTTTTTCTTTTTACCTCATAGGAAAATCAGTGAGTTCCTTGTAGCATTTACTAGTGGACAGGCATGTTTGGACTTTATGATCCCAAAGGTCTTTTCAAACCTAGCGATTCTATGATGCTATGATTTTTGTTTCAGATTTTGGGCTGTAACATGAGGAAACTGGGTCAAGGTGGATAAACTGTCACAGTTCCCAGTGACACTGCAGAAGATACAGAGCAGTCTTCTGAACTACAAGTGGTTTTTGTTACTGTACTGTTACTTCTACAAAATAACCAGTTCTATATTTAGTATTCCCAACAATACCTGCCTGAAAATGTATGCTAAGCCTTATGCCTAATCTTTTTAGACTTTAATTCAGGTTTTATTTAGATGACTGAATTTTGTTCACCATATTTATAGATGTATTTCGACATATATATTTCTGAATATTTTCTCTGCTTGCCTCGTCACAATAATAAAGCAGCTTGCCCTGCTGTGCTGTTGAATACAATTATTTTTATTTCTTTACTGAATTTGAAACTGAATTCAGGAATGTGGAGCCATACTATTCTTTATGTGTACTGGTTAATCTGTGGTATAAACCCCAAAAATCTTTTTCCAACTCATTTGTTAATAATTCATAAATAGTACATTGCCCATCACCACCCAATCTGTAGTGTGGTTAACATCACTATACATCATTGTGGTGTTTTTTTCCTTTTGTTGCGCTTTCTGTGGAGCTGATAATCTCAAGGACATTTGATATTGTTATTACTGACACGTAAATATGTAGTCTTTGAAGGATCTTGGAATAACTGAATTTTTTTTTGGAAGTCTGTAACACTGCAAGGAAATTAGAATTCCTTGAGCCTGCCCAAGAATCATGCATGAGATTCCATTTAGCCTGATTTAAGCAATAATGCCAAATAGTTATGGTTTGTTATTATAATTTGTGAAGAGGTAGTGGTAAATTAAACCCTCTTTTTTAGACAAATGTTAAGTGTTAACCAATGTAATCCTAGGAAAAGCAGTACATTTAGCTGCTTAAATCCTTCTAATTTCTTAAACTTGATCTTCTTCAGTTCTCTAAGTGCTAGCCTCTTCAGTTAATAAAAGCTAAGCACGTCACTGCCCTTAAAGGTTACTTATGCATATATACTTTTAATACATACAGAAAATCCTGTGAAAGGAGAAAACAGGGGGTTTTTTTCCATGAAAAGTGCAATGAAAAAGAAATTAAAATCCCATCAGGGTGAAATTTGAGTTCTTTTATGAACAAATAAATGCCTTTCTGGTTTTAGAATTCGGTAAGAAATTTCTATAGCCCAAATGTTGCTGAATATTATGGCAAAGAAGAAATATTTAGAAAGAAAATGTTAGCTTGGAAGACTACAGGTAAGAGTAGCTTTTTCACTTCTGAAGAATGAATTGGATTTTATAAAATTTGAGGTATTTGGTGAATTAACTGAGTTTAAAACAGAAAATATTTACATAGTCCACTTTTCTCAAGTGATACCAACAGCAATTTGATGACTGAGATACTCACGAGAGATATGA
Organism: Piaya cayana; assembly: GCA_013389865.1. NCBI lineage: Eukaryota > Metazoa > Chordata > Aves > Cuculiformes > Coccyzidae > Piaya > Piaya cayana. The sequence continues at coordinate 9,348 of WAAB01024486.1, read as the reverse complement.
TGATTTAGGGTAAAATACAACTCATAAACCAAAAAACCTCAAGGAATGATCTGATCTGGGGATATATTTTTGATGTACCTAGCTGTTTCTCTATTAATCAGTAGGATTTTAATGAGAAGGTTTAAATATGTTCTCTACTAGATGGACAAAGACAGTATTTTCTGTTGGATAAGGGAAATTTGTATGAAAAAGTTATAATAATAAGCTGACAGAAAAGAAGGCACCTTAATAGCTTCGTGGCAATCCTGAGGAATCTTTGAATACTGGATTTCTGTCTTTGTAGCTACAGAGTAGCAGAGTTACTAGGAAAATTACAAGATTTAAAGCCATGGAGAACCAATGAATTAACTTTTTTCCTTAATCTGTTGTTATCTGCCAGCTTCTATGCAAACAGTAATTTCTGGAAGACAAACAGACAGTTTTTGGGTGAGAGCTTTAAGCAGGAAGTATTGTATGAAAGGGCCTACTTTAATACAGAGCAGACTAAAGCAGCACTTTAGAAAATTCTGGTTCTCTCTGTGTGTATTAAAAGAGTGGCTGGAGATAACATGCAGAGTGTATGCATCACAGTTTCTCATTAGCAGCTTAGTGGTTTTTCTGGGGTGGCTTTTGCTTTGTTTCCTTGCTTGAGCTGACTTACTGTACATCAGCATTTGTTGATCTGGAGGAAGAGGTTGTGTTCAAAGAAAGCTTATTAGAACACCCAGCTATGAAAGCCTCCATTTAAAAAAAAAAAAGGCAAAGCCTGCCCAGGAATGACTAAGTGACCAAGCACAAAATTCTCATTATTTGACAGATGTTTATATAAAAACTTATCTTGTAACTACAGCTACTTTAGATGCTTCTAAGAAAAGATGACACCAGGAAAGGACGCCCAGTGGAAAAATGTTTCTGCCCACTATACTTAAAAAAACCTCACCTTAAAACCAGTTTGTAGAGGATGAATACCAAAAGCAAACATGACTGTTTCTCAAATGTGAAATTACACATTTGACATCCCTTGAAATTCCCTTAAGCCATGGGTTTTGACTTAAGATTCTCAAAGATAACTAGAAAATATCAGTCAAAACGATTTGTTTCCCTTAGAGAATCTGTTCTATTATCATTTTGTGAAATCATTTCAATGTTAATCAGAAACTTTCCAAGGGATCAGATTTCAAAATTATTACTGTAACCTTTATACTTGACAATGGAATTTTGGAATTTTGTTCTGGTCTTAATTTATTTCATACTGGCATAGCCACAGGATCTTGACTGCATTTCCCAGGTGCTTCTTACAAGAAGGAAGAAAAAGGCCCTGCACACTTCAGTATCTAGCTTTTCAGGACAGTATTAAGTTATTTAAAGCAGACCTTCATCTTTAACTTGCTCCATACTCACACAAAATGCACTACATGTCATTTTTCTATGAGATCGAGACGTTGAATGACATAGGTGAAAAAAATAGGGTTTAAATATTTTGCCTCTCCTCACACTATGGGAACTAAATTAAGGTGCAAACCATTTGGCTCTAGAATGCTTACCTAGGGGGAAAAAAAACCCAAACAAGGTAAGCACTCTAGAACTAGGTATCAGTAATGATAGTATCATTTCAATATTTTTGCTGTGACGGTGGAAATTGCTTCCTGTGACAACTACTGGAAGCCATTTCTCTGTCTGATGAGGTTTTTGGCCCTTATTTAAGTGATGCTTACCACGACCTCCAAATATCATAAGCTCTGGTAGCTTCACTGTTGAAATTATTTTCTTTCAGAGGTAGGGATATAGCTGTATTCTGATGCGTTTCAACAAAACCTTATATCTTGTACTCTGCTAAGAGAAAAAGAACAGTTAATTACTCAGCTACTAAAAAAGAAGTTCAGAAGAAATTTTAGAATTTTTTGAGGAGTGTACAACTTACATTTCCATACACAAAATGAGATATGCATGGAATCACATTCAGTTTTTTAAAATGTCACATTAAATGTCATTAGTCATTAATGATTTCTTGAGGAGGTTATATTAAAAAGCTTTGACCTGTAACAGAACATTATATACTTGGATTTCTTTGTCAATCAATTATTTCAGATATATTTGAACTGAGTGGAAATCAAAGTATTTTTTAAAAAATTCTCCCTTTTGGAATATGGGGTATAATATCATTGCTGTAGATGACTCATAGTAGCTGCACCTGTTTCTTTGCTGTCTTTACTTCAACAGTAAGTTAATAACAATGCAGTCTTTAGGCATTGCAATCACTGGATTAATATTTAGCATCTAAAGTTGTGAGAATCAGCAAAAAAAAACAAAATAGACAGAAAAAATTCTACATTGTACTCATTTTAGCATAGGAAGGTAATCAAACTTGAATTCAGGCAGAGACGTTGTAACCAGATTTACAAGAAAGAAATCTTCGTGTAACTTTAGAAGTGGGTATTGACGTAAGAATGGTGTCGATGTTTAAACTGGGAAAATGTGATTTCCTGCTGCTTTACTTAGTTTAAACAATTCTTTCATAAATCATATGATTGCAAACAATTTTTGTCTTACCTGCTTTATTTCGGAACCTCTAAGTCAGCCTCTGCCATCTTCCACTTTCAATGAGGCTGTGAGTAGTGCAGTATGTTTGGGGACAGGATGTAGCTGTGTCTCTGCTGATTCTTGTTTGGAATAATTTTCCTCTGCACTGTTGTAGGTCCTCCAGAAACTGCAGCCACCTTGGGAAAGCACCTGCTTCTCCTCTCCCTGTAGTGGTCTTGCCATTATTTCCCAACTCTGCTTTGTTTCCTCCTCCTCTCTTTCTCCACCATTTTTTGCCTTTCCTTAAATAACTTGCTACAGATTAACCATCACTTTGGCTAAAGAGCTCAGCTATGCCCTGTGGAGGCTCCATTGGAGTCAGCTGGAACACTCTGTATCTGGCATAGGGTAGCCTTGGCCTCTTCCTCACTGGGGCCACCTGTGCAGCCATGCACTGGCAGCATCTGGGATTCGGCACTCAGTACAGTGACTAAATTGGCTGCTGCATCAAAGTCACTCAGAAAAGACAAATAAAAAATCTCTACAAATTGTAGATACCAGCTGACTACTAGATAATACAGTATATGACATGCAGAACTGGTAAATATACAATGATGAATATAAGGAAAACCACCCTAGACATTGGTTTGATAATGAAAAACTTCAAATTATATGGCATTTTTGCCAGCCAAGAATGACAGTGAAAAGCTCAATGCTCAGTCCAAAACCCTACCAAATGTTAGGAGAAAACAAAACAAAACAAAACAAATGTCAGTATGGAACAGTGACATCTTGAACACCATGTAGACAGGCCTTGTAATCCCATTCAAAATACTGAAGTACAAAAATACAGAGAAGGGTAGCAATGATAACTGAAGCTGCAGTATGATTTTTACAGGGAAATAAACTAAATAGGCTAGGACTCTTCAATGCAAAAAAAAAAAACAAAGAAAAAAAGCAAGAGGTGACAGGCCTCTGCAAAAGGCCTGGCAAGGAGAACGTGAGTATAAACTGTTCATTATTCCTTTTAGCACAAAAGCTCACTTAGATGAGCAGGAGTCACACCACAATGGAGAATGAGTAGGACTCAGAACTATACTTAAACACTTAGTTTAGTACTTATAATGTTACAATTCTAAGTCAAGTGTGTAAGCTTCGGTCTAGACCAATAATAACATCCTGTAAGCATTTGTGAGGGACTATACATATTGTAAAGAGTTCAATGATAAAGTCTTTTTATAAGTTTCCAGAAGGTTGCTGCAGGTGAAGTTCTTGCATATACTCCCGTGGTGTAGGGATTACATCCATATTATGTTGACATTGGTGGAGGTCTCAAAACAGATGAGAGGGAGCTCCAATTATGACCTATTCCCCTCATCCTCTTATAGTCCATTCTGGAATGAAAGCATCTGGGGTGTCAGTCAGCCCAGCTCACCATCTTGTTTACCTCTTTTCAGCAGTGCCACTGGGAAGAAACATGGTGGGTTTCTTCACCCCCTACCAGTGTACCCCCCACCAATGTGTAGGGATCCAAAGAGCTCCAGGGTCACACATCAAGCCATTTCCAACACCGCATAGTTTCTCATCCATAAACAGTCCAATTACAACATATATAGGTTTCTATTCATAAATCTTAATACATCTACTTTCATCTCCGACTCTCTATTCTGTTACTCTGGAGTAACTCTGCTGTATGCGCATACTTGCTTTGATGCGCAGGAAGGAGTAACCATGGGCCGGTTTGGTCATCCAGACAGGCAAAGGAGTGATGGAGATGTAATGGCTAGGTCATTCGCCCTCACTCATCAAGAGCATAAGCCTTACTGCATACATGGGCTTTGATGTGGCTGCTGATGTGGAGCAGACACCAGATCTTTGTCTTATTCCACCCTGTGATTCAGCAAAGCAGTAGCCCTCTTTAGCAGCTCCAAGTGGGAGCAGTAAGTCAGCAAGCAGCAGTTTCTTCTGAGATTTTTTTTAATGGGAAATTCTTTTTCACAGAGTTCTTAACACAAAACTGTGGAACTTGTTTCCACTGAAGGCTGTAGAGACCAAACAATGAATCAGAAAGAAATTAATGGAAGATAAGACCATGGGGACTACTGAATGCAATCACCTGAGTTAGGATGTCATGAAACCACTGATTCTTGGGAAGACATGCAAGCAGATATATCACTTTGTATTTGCCTTAGAGAGCAGGCCTTGTAGGATGCTGTCAAAGGCAAGTTATTTGCCAATGGTCTGAATCAATACTGCTGTTTTTTAATTCAAAAGGCTGACCCTTCCATCAATTAATGACAGATACAAATAGTAAGAATGAAAATGTCATGCCACAGTTATGAGCTGTGTTCTTGTTAAACTGTATACCTACCTCTATGCTTACTCTAATTATTCAAGCTCTAGTGATAAGATACATAAACAGCCACATGGATGGAGTTGTTTCTCTTTGAATTAGAATACCATTCTAGCTGGCTCTGCAACAAAATGGAAATTGTTTCTTGATACTGCTTTCATTAGTTTTCTGTGCTAATGGAGAATGCAAAGCTGGTGTATGTTTTCTCCTAAAATTACTTACCTTGTTTTGTTTGAAACCAAACCGTGAACATCCATCCGTCCTTGTGGGGGCAGTGCTGTTTTGAGGTAAGGCTTGACATAGATGCACTGCTCTTACACATCTCAAATCCTGGCTGTGGCGAGTGTGATGCCATTTTCCCATTAATACTTGCCATGGTTTTCCTCCTAGATCTTGCCACTTGCCTCCCATTTTTATAGACAAAATTTTGGGGGTTAGGTTGCTCTGCCCTTTTTAAATGAAATTATATTTCTATTATTTGGAAATTTGATTTGTGTGATTCCTAAACAACCTTTTTTTAAAATAACAGTTGACAGTATTCCAACTTGAGATAATGTAATGTTTTTGAAAAAAAAAATCACCTGACACCTGAAAGTGTTTTCTGCTACTTGGATTTCCTTATGAAAACTGTTTAATAATGGAAAAAATATAGCGCTCTGGAAAGGAAATTAGCACCCCCATTTTTAGGTCACACATTGAAGAAAGTTCCATTTGAAAATTACTCTGGCATAAAAAGTACATCTTTTATGGAATAATAGAAACAGACTTTCAGTCTGTACATCACTCACTAACAACAGAGTATCGTATTGTGTAGAAGGTACTGTCCAAGTCAGCAAATTTTGACTATATGGGATAATAATGCAATGACCAGTGATAAACAAGATTCCTATCAGACACTACAGTAGATTCCTATCAGACACTACAGTAACATTTCCAAAATAAAATTTACTAAATCTGACCAGAAGTTTTGGGTTTTCTCTATAGAATTTTTAAAAAGTCTGGAAACTGCATAGAATATTACTTTCTGCCAAAAATATTTTTATTATCTCCAGCAATTATCACATATCTGGTCTTGAGCTCCAGAAGTTAATATCTCTGATGTTCAATATGCTTGTCATGCCCCTATAGAAGTAACTTGCAGTGAAATTGTAAGGATAGTATTAACTAGAATATATTAAATTTGCGACATATTGTAATATGAAAGTAAAGCAATTAGTGTCATGACTGCATCTTCTGAAACTGCATCTCTCAAATAGATGCTTTACTGCACTCAATAACTTTGTACTTCATTGTCATGGAAGTAAATGCAGTTTTTAAAATTAAAATTTAATAGCATACATAAAAAGGATAATTATGAAGTATAAAATATCTTTTTATAGGCACTTAGCTTGACAAGTAATAATGACAAATCTCAGTTTTTCTAGTGTGGTTACACTATCAGATTTCTTGTAGCTGGAAAAAAAATGCTGAAGTCTGGTAAGTACCTGCTTTATTTCACAGGAAGCTCCATGCAGCAGAGACTAAAGGTATTCTTTTTTGTTTTAATTGGTTTTTTATACAATCCAGTGCTAAATATTTTTGTGTAGTACTTATATGTTTCAGTTTTCTAACTGTGTGTACTTAGGCCAAATAGCAGTGGAGGCAAAGGCGTAAGATCCTTGCCTGGAACAAGGAAAGGACTTACAAGAGACTATTTTGGATAAATTACACAGGGTTACAGAATGGTTTTGTGTTGACGAAGGGAGACAAGGACATCCGATGATCGTCAGCAAGTCCCAATTTTATTAAGAGTGGTGCTTAGTTAAATACAGTCAATAATGAGGTTCATACATATTGCAAAAGCTGAGCTCCTAATTGGTCAGTGAACTAAAGTGTGCAAAATATAAACAACCCGTCCCCCCAGGTGCAGCTGGGTGCTGTGAGATTCACTCCCTACGCATTCTTCCCACCGAAGCTCTAACCAGGGTCTCACGAATCCCTCATTGCCAAGGACACTGCACCCTTATCAAGGCCTCCCAGCCTATCTGTACCCCTTCTGGCGAAGGCATTCCTGAATAAGACTTTCCACAGTTTTGGTTGGGAGGCACCTTAAAGACCTCCGAGTTCCAACCTCCCTGCCATGGGCAAGGACAGCTCCCACAAGATCAAGGTGCCCAAGGCTAAATCCAACCTGCCCTTGAACACTTCAAGGGATGGGACATAAACAACTTCCCTGGGCAACCAGTTCCAGTGCCTCGCCACGCTCATTATGAAGAAATTCCTCCTTATGTTTAGTTTAAATCTGCCCCCTCCAATTTATAGCCATTACTCCTAGTCCTATCAATATATGCCTTTGTAAATGCCCATCCACAGCATTCTCATAAGCCCCCTTCAGGTACTGAAAGGTCACTATAAGGTCTCCTCAGACTCTTCTCTTCTCTTCTCTTCTCTTCTCTTCTCTTCTCTTCTCTTCTCTTCTCTTCTCTTCTCTTCTCTAGGATGAACAACCCCAACTGTCTGTTTGTTCTCATTTGGGAGGTGCTCTAGCCCTCTGATTATCCTTGTAGCCCTCCCTTGGACCTGTTCCAACGGGTTGATATCCTTCTTATATTGAGGATTCCAGAACTGGACACTACACTCCAGGTGAGGTCTCACAAGAGAAGAATGGAGAGGCAGAATCACCTTCCTCAACCTGCTGGCCACACTTCTTTTGATTCTGGCCAGGATACAGTTGGCCTTGTGTGCTGTAAGTGCACAGAAGTGTTGATTCACATTGAACTGCTCATCAATCAGCAAAACCGAACCCTTCACCACAGGGCTGCTCCCAATCACATCTTGTACTGAAACTACAGATTATCCCATCCCACGTGTAGGATCTTGCACTTTGCCCTGTTGAACCTCATGAGGTTCTCACAGAACCACTTCTCCAGGGTGGTCAAGACCAGTTGTAAGTGAAGACTGAGACAAAAAAATGTATTGCATAACTCAGCCTTTTCCTTGTCAGATACAAGGTCACCATTTTCACCCATCAGTGGGGGTATGCTCTCTTTAACTTTCCTTTTCTGATTGACATACCTGTAGAAGCTCTTCCTGTTAATCTTCACTTCCCTTGCCTAATTCAGCTCCGACTGTGCCTTCGTCTTCCTGACCCCATCCATACACAGCCAGGCAGCATTTCTGTACTCTTCCTAAGCTACCCGTCCCTGCTTCTACTAGTATGCAGCTGTCTCTTGCTCTTCATTTTGAACAGCATGTCTCAACTCAGCCACACTGGTCTCCCTCCCCTGCCTGATTTCACAGATCTGGGGACTGAGTGCTCTTGTAATTTATGGAAAGCATCTTTTAATATTACATAACCCTCCTGCCATGGACAGGAACATATTTAGATTGGCTCTGCTGGATGTTTAAGGATCTGAATCCATCTCATAATGAGTGTAGGAACCTGGAAAAAAAACCTTTGTAATGGTAAAAATGGTAATTTATCAAAAAAAGGCAAGCTCCAGAAGCTGAATCAATCTATCTCTAAGTTTGTCCCATTTCCATTGTTTGCCTCTGGTCCTGAACCTGTGTGTTTAAAATTACTTCCCTAATACTGCAATAATGCCGTCGTTAAATACATAAATTTAGAAACATGGCAAACTAGGTCCCAGCCATCTTATTTCATGTTTGACAGATCTGACTTTTGAAATCTTACTATTAAAAGAGCTAGGAGTAAGTGAGGCCCTAGCAAATTCTAAAATGATTTACCTGTTTTACTCAGGCAAAGTGTTAGTACTTTAACTTCACTGAAAGAATAAACTTATTTTCTTTTTCCTTTATTTGAAATAGACTTTAGGAAGTGTTAATTGCCAATTGTCAGCTAAGGTTTAAGGCAAAATTTTAATTTCATTTGTCTGCACCTGTACACATTGACACGTTTCCAGATGAAAAGAATAAAATAGTCACAGCACTTTTAGCACAGAAAAGCAGAATAGTCTTTCATGTCATATGACATTATAAATAATACTTATGAAAAAAATAGAAATCACACAAAAATTGGAATTTATTTTAAAAAATGTATTGAAAATAGGGAGAGATGATCAGAATTGATGAGCACTGCTTAGAATGGCACTAAGATAAAATCCAAGAGGGATATGAATTGGTCCTGTCCTTTGCAAGATCATGTGACAGCAGTGGGCATAAATTCAGTCAGCTTATCTAATGTTGGCTGTGTCATGTCCTGTTTTGGCTCTTAGACTTCTTGACAGATGGATTAATTAATCAGCTTCATAAAATTTTGTGTGTATATAGAATGTTTGCATATCTGTACCATGACAGTGAAACATATGCTTCTTTAAATACCTCCAAAGTGCAGCCTTCAAAAATAATGGGATGACTTTCGTCTCTTGTTTATTCCAGTGTATGCATTAGATTGGTTTGGGGTTTTTTTCAAATACAGAACTTGATTATGGATTTTAATGCTCAAAAAACCTCCTAAATTTGGGACTTCCTCTTAATCTGTATTTCACAGAATCACA